>QAOC01034157.1:521733-573309 GCA_003255005.1 Begonia fuchsioides
TCTCGAAATAAATCACATGGTACACGTATTATTATTCCGTACATTAATATGATATTGTGAGCATATTATTTGTCACAACCACTTTTGTTGTCCATAAATATTTTATCGTACGTGTAAAATGTTCCAAGTTTGATGGGATGTGAATAAACGTACATTAAATATAATGTCTGTCACACTTGAAAAAGAGCACCTTTGAACTGAATAAATCTGTTGGAAGCTTTTGTCTTCAATGCTTTTGTCTTTGCTTCTAGTGTAAGCCTTGAATGTGTATCGGACAAGAGCTAAATGTTTGGTTTGATTCTGGTCTAATTCTGATTATTTTCGATCTTGATTTTAATTTTAAAATTTTAAAATCAAAATATATATATATATATATATTTTTTTTTTTAAAATAGACTGCATCAAACTATGTTCATACCTACATCTTAATAAAAGTATGATTTAATTTTATTTTTCATATTATAGTTAGTATTAGTATAACCTAATTTATTGCATTGATCTTTTTAAGTTATTTTCTTCTTTGGTATTTCATACTTTATTTATTAACTATTCTGTATTTTTTTTTAATTGGAATTAATTTGGATATTATTAATTTGGATTGATTTTGAATTTGTTTTTTTATTTTATTGGAAAAATCAAGACTAGACCGGATCAACACCAAATTCCTTGTCTGATTTCATTCATGTCCGGCCATGCTCATGATCTTAGCATTATAAGACAAATTAAATTAGTCGGATCATGTTATCTCCCAAAACAGGCTAGATCGACCGTGTTCACCTTAATTTCCATGACCAAATGTTCTTATTTTGAGTATAATTATCATTCAGATTGCAAAATATATTATAGTAAACTACACATTCGCCCTTATTGCGATGATTTTTCTTGATCATACATAGTTCAAAACACAAATGGTAAAAAGTACAAAATTAAACTAGTTCTACAAAACATTACTTTTTGCAGTTTGAAAAAGACAAGAACTAAGAGGACACATGAAAATTAAATTTGATAGTTCAAGGATGAAGGCAGCTTATAACAACATGATAACGATATGAGCGGCAAAAAATTAAGGTATTTTATAACGTATATTGATACGTGTTTGACCCGACTACGAATACAATGTTATGAAATTGCATGACTTTTAAAACGAGTACATATATAAATAGTTTTGCTAATTTCCATCTCAATGCACCTAACTTGATGATTTTTGCCATTATTTTTAGATATTTGTAGAGCTCTTGCCACATTATTGGTGCTCCTATCTTCAAACCATGCGCACTTGGAGCTTTAATTTTCGTGTCATTTTGGGTGTTTTTTAAATTCTAGTCCGAGCTACCATACGGGCTCTAAAGCCTGAGCTAGTTTTAATTCGGGTTTATTTTCCATCTAGATAGCTCCTGGGAAACTTGGGCACTTTTTCAACACCCCAATCAAGTGAGCGCATTTATAATTTTCCAGTATGTGGTTGCCACTTGGTTCACGCTTGCAATTTGGCATTAAAGTGGGTCCCCAAGTGTCCACGTCATCACTTAACCTTATCATCTCATTCAGATACACTGGGATTTTAATCATTTATGATTTATTTTGTGCCAGAAAAATTAAAATGTTGAAAAATAGAAGATTCACTTAGCAAAGGTTTTTTTGATTGGAACCCAACTTCAGCCTTTTTTTTTTGTTAAATTAAAAAACCTACTGAAATTGCCAAAAATTGAATAAAAACCGGACCCAAATAGAATTGAAACACAAAACTCGATTTCAACTGGGTTCTAAACTTGGAACAATTCTGTTCTCGAAATTCCAAAAAAAAATATTGTGTCATGTAGATTGCAAAAGCTGAGGCATAGGTGACGTAATTTTGCGACACATAAAATAGATAATTTTATCTAAAAAACTCTAATTGTTCACCAAATTCTTAGCCAACTAGTAAGGAAAAAATTAAACTTAGACTAAATTCAAATAAAATGTTCAATCCGATATCTATCGCATAGAACATAACTTCGTCGATAAAGTTAGAAAAAAAAAAGGATGAAGAGGTCAGGTTCTCACACAACAGCGCCAGTAATTTCATTTCTCTGTTTGATATTTGATGAAATATCTACTTTTTCCTCTACAACTAATCAGTCTAATCTCTCTACTGTCTTGGTTTACAAAACTTTTTAAGTATGATGCAGAATGAAGATATCAAATCTAGTGTGCAAGCTTAGAAGCGATTCGAATGAGCTTACCAGCAAGTGAAAGATCGAGTTTAACATTTGTTTTGTCATTTGCCAGGTGTCGAAAGCTCGGGCCTCGTCCAGCGTTTTGAGGAGCATATTTTATGCTTTGGCCGTGAATTCTGGACTTGAAAAGTAAATTTTACAAACTATCTTCCATTTCGTCTGGTACATGCAACTTCTCAATTGCCGCCTGTCAAAACAATCAAATAACAAAATTAAAATTTAATTGTATTTAATAGCAACTGAACATTTGGGATGAAATACACTCATAATTTGTAGTAAACTGCAATTTATAATTTTACGTCAGGAGTCATTTACAAACTTGAATTGCTTTGATTCATGAATCAAACCTACACATTTTAGCAATTTTGACTGTGCTATCAATTTTATTTATCAAATCCAACACGTGTATGTCGGGTGTCTTAATCCAATTTCTATCAACTATATCGGTCTCTTCAGGATTATGTCAAGAGATAGAAAAAGTTCAATATCAAGATAGAATCACCAAAAAAAATGTTAGAAATTAGATTCAACTGCCCGAGTACATAAAAAACACATCATGCATGAGTTAGATTGAACAGATAGATCGATGACAATATTAGAAATACTAATCGCTGAAAGGTGGAGATTCAATTGATCAAAAATATGTTTCAAGATAATCATAACCTTAAGTTTTAATGTTGGGGGTTTAAATTACACTTTACCAAATTATTTAACATCAATCACCTATAACACCAAATTATTTAATGAGAAAACTCTACATATTTAAATTATAAGATAGTTAAATAAAGACCATATCTAAATAAAAAACGAACCTAATAAATAAAGTTATTTTTCAAGACAATGAAATAATACTCCTAATGCATAACCAATTCCAACACATAACTTGTATTTGCAATGCAAGTAAAAATAGTCACCTTGATAGTAGCAACATCAGTTGCTGATGGCTTCAAATCCAAAGCAATACCAAAATGAAGCATTGCCTTTTCATGCATGTCTCTTCGCTTGTAGATCTTACCCATTAAAGCATACACGCTGCTTTCACGAGGAGCAGTCTCTTTGAGCTCCTCCAACACTTCTAAAGCTTCATCAAAATTTTCAAGGGTACAAAGTATGTTGGCTTTTTGATAAGTAGGGAGAGGGTTCTTCTTATCGGCTAAAATAGCTTTCTCCATCATCACTAATGCATCCTCACTCCTCTATCCAATTAAGAAAAACAGTTTTAGTGATAGAAGATATCTTTTATGAGTTTTAAGAGTAACGTTATAATTTTCTTCTTAGCATAATCTTTAATTTTACACGCTGATATGTTAAAGTGTGATTAATCTAATTATGTGTATTTAATATATTATAATTAAAATAATTAATATTAATATTTATTGTACTAATCACAATTCGACATTTAAAAATATATGTAAGGAGTGTATGCCGAAAAAGAATATCTAACTTTACCCCAAGGTTTAAATATAAATGAATATAAGAAGTGACTAACCTTTAAGGCATGCAATGCCGTACCAAGATATGACATAATTACTGATGAGCGAGGATTTATTTGGAACGCCATTCGGAAATGATGCTCTGAAAATTCAAACTTCTCTTGGCGAAGATACACCATTCCAAGTCCATACCAAGCATTATAATGTCTTACATCGACTCGTAGTGCAGCCTGGTAGCACTTAATTCCATTCTCAAAATCCTCTAAAGCCACATATCTGAAAAGGACAACAGACAAATAATCAGTTTTAATTTATAAGCAAAACCTAACCAAGTGCTTAAGTTGTTAAAAGGAAAATTTCCATACTCATGACCACAAAGGGTGTGAGCATATGCAAATCTTGAGTTCAACTGAATAGCTCGCTGAAAATTTTTTAGACCAGTTTCATGGTCTTTCTGCAAGCTAAAGCAATTTCCCATAGCACACCTACAATTTCATCCAGTCCGGAAAGTGAATTAACGATTAAATTTCTAAATAGAGTATATGTTTTAGAATTCACAGATTAATTTTAAAATGTATAACATATATATATATATACATATATATATATACTGTAAATTTTTGCATTACTAAGTAATCCACCAAACACAAACATCTAGTCTTTGAGATAGAAACAGCACAGCATGCATTGTTATGAGCTCAAATCCGGAAGATGCGTTCGTGGGGAAACATTACTCTCGCAGAGCTTAGTTATTTTAATTATTAGCTAATTATTAAGGAATAGTCTTTTGTTATTAATTCCTTTAAGTTGGGTCGTTTTGGTAATTTCTAAGTTAAGTCAAGAGTCTATTTAAAGGGGGTTAAACCCTAAGGATGGATTATCAGTCAATCAATCAAGTATTTTGTTAATTCTTCTTCTTGTTTCTCTAACCCTAATCTCTATGGCTGGAAGANATATATCCTTGTTCTTGCTACCCTTCCCCAATTAAATAAAAACTCTTACTATGACTACCTATGGGTGGTTCTTCTATCAAGTTCATGATTCCTCAATAGAGCAACCATGATTAAAATCTAAAGATAAAATTTTCAAACATAACCCTTCTGTGCTAATATAGTGATAAGTGATAACCAATAAATGTTAAAGAACTCACATACAAAACTGTAGAATATACATCCATTCCTTCTAAGCTGTAAGGTGATGCCTGGCGAGCAAGACTGAAGGCTCGATCGGCTTCCAAATAATCTACCAACTCAAAGTATGCTTTCCCAACCTACAGTTTGAATATTTCAAAGAGAAGGTGAAACGTACTTACCGCAATTTAGACTTCTAGCACAAGAATCATATGCAATAATTGCATCAAAATATATCTCATGGTTGGGAAAAACATATGTATTGTACAAATTACAAGATTTTTGTATCGGTGGAATTTCTTTGTGTACAAGATGTACTAAGGGAAAGAGCAAAACTACAAACACAAAATTAAGCTATAAAAATAAATGTTCTGAGATCTTTTAAATAAAAGCCTGAGAGGTACTTTTAATGTATTTGAAATCACAAGTGAAACTAACTTTAGACAAAGTACATGGAGGGAATAATTTGAGGGAAAAATCATGAGAGTAAAGAGAACTTTATAATAAAAAAAAGTTAAACATCTAATTCCCATCTGTAAGGATTGCATATGAAAATTACTCTATGTTACAGTCCAATGGCTATGATGAAAATAGCACCCATGACATATTCCGTAAATGTGGACAAAGAAAACCACAAATACAATAAACAGATCCCGTGTCAAGATTTATTGGCAATTTCTTGGAGTGTAGGAGTCAAAATAAGAATTGTCACATATTTTATACAATAACATACATAATGTACTCTAGTTCTTTACACAATAAAATGAAAAAATCATTCTCCAAACCATTAGCAAAACCTTCATTATTATTGACCTTTCTAACGTCAATAACTATAATTGCATACTGCTGCTTTAGCAGCAAACATGGAAAGAGCAATTATGCAAAAAGAAAAAGCCATAACAACTACCAGTACCTGAGAAAGCACCCATCCTGTACAATAATGCTTATGCGGAAGTTTATTGTAGACAACTATGGCATCCTGCACCACAACAAGTAAATGGAAAAACAAGTTGAACATTTCATCCCAAAAATTTTCATCAATAGTTGTTATAGAGTTTTATCTCTCGTTTCTTTAACAAATAATAATACCTGGCACCGATACAAGCAAGAAAGTCTATAGCCTTCCCCAAGAGTTCTTAAAATGCCTAATATTTCAGAGGCACCATTATTACTTTTGAAACCATCTGCAATGGTGCTACTAGCTAGAACGGCTGTTCCATCTCTCTCAGGAGCTTTACCATCACAATTTGAAGATGAACTAGAAACAGTGGCCGAACTACATGAACGATAATCATCAAAAGCCTCATTCGACATCCCTGTTTCAGAAGAGCAAATAATGAGAAATAAGCATGTAAACATTAGGTAGCGACCGGGATTATAAGATAACTTCAATCAAACAACCCAACACATTTGTCAGAACAAGACAAAACATCACATGCAACAGGGAAGAATAGATTTATCTGAATTTAATAGGACACATGCTCATGAAGTGTAGACCTTCGTGTACATATGCTTTTGTGCGAATATGCTTAGTAAATGGATGACTACAAGCAACAACAATAATAATGAAAAGAAGAAGGAATTTGAATTGCAAAATAAATAATCAAGAACTCTAAGTTCAATATGGTGGAGCCCATACATCAGAAGCATCAGTAATATTGGCAAGCCATGCAAATGAAAAGAAAATTGATTCGTCATAGGAAACCCTTCCAAAGAATCAGAGTAAAGAAAACAACTGAAGAAATGACAAGCAACCAATTTGATCATTCAGTTCTAGGTCTTCAAAGTTGAATTTTTTTAGTCAATTTGGAAGTGCCATACTCTTCAGCTCTGAGTCTATAGTGTGTAAAAGAAAATGTATCACCTTCATCAATATTTTCCAAGGATTGCTGACTCTTACGAAGTGTGATGGATCGAAATGCCATAGAACCTAATTTAGAACCTCCAAGATATTTATTGGAGTTATTAGTTCCATTAGTAGCTGACGCATCTATTGCTAGCCTTGTACTTCGTCGAGGGCCAGAATCAGAAAATAATCTCCCAGAAATCTGAGGTGCAAAAAAAAACATGTTATGGAAACAAATATTATGCTATAAAAAACATGTTATAGTAACAAACAGTCTATGAAAGAATAAAATGTGACATAAACTTGGGATGCATTTATATTGTAAGAATACTACGTAACAGTGTTCCTGTGAAAGAAGACAACATGCAGAAAAATGTCTAGAGTTTTCTAAACGAGATCAAGTTGCATATTCAAGTATCTGATGCAATCACAAAGTTTCAGAAAAAGAGGAATATTGGGAAAAATGTGCTAAAATATCCTTCCCAAGGAAATAAAACCACTTATACATTGGTCATTCAATTTATGCACATATTTTTGGTAATTCGTGTAAAAGGCAGGCCAACACCTTGCAGCAAATTAGACATGTTTATAGAAACAAAGAAAATAATATAAATGTTTGTTAAAGGAAGTCCATGCATTCACCATAATAGTGATAATCATTTTGTTGTTAGCAGTCCAGTCCAGGAAGAAAATTTATCCTTGATTGATAAAATAAAAAGACAGTTTCAATGTCTATAACCTTGCGTAATTTTCCTTCATGTACAAATTTCCTTCGTGGAGCTGGAATTGTGGAATTTATTGTTGATCTTGGAGAACTCTCCACACCAGCTGCGCTCAAGATTGGACCATATTGCAGAAGATTTCTACATGGAAGAGGAGGAGGAGCAATGCCAGACAACTGCAGATATTATGAGCAATGTTCTATCACAAATAATACTAAAGACATAGGCACATGTGTAAATGGGCTCTAAATATTTTCTTTATACACTATAAAGACATGAATCATTGTTCATTGAAAGAAAGCTAGCATGATAACAGAAAATACAGACAATTTTCTGTTTAAAATGAAAAGCTATTACAGATCCGGGATAGAGTTCAAAAAAATGCTTGAATGCCCAGATAAAGTAGGATGAATTCCCAGTCTCCCCGTAGAGGTGTGTTCAACAGATATAAGATGGTGTGTTAAACAAATAAGCATTTCCACTTCACTGATGTTCAAATGAAGCTGAAATAGAATGGGCATAGATGTAAATATACTTGTTATGGTGTGCAGTGGTGCGTTCAGCATTGCACCAGAGATAAAATGGTGCATTAAGCGTACAAGCATTTCCACTTCACTGATGTATCAAATCAAATTAAAATCACTGATGTATCAAATCAAATTAAAATAAGAATGAACACAGATGTAAATATACTTTTTCCTATGGTGCATAAAGGGAACAATTGTTTCCGGATGATTTACAAACGGGGCAGTATGTCTTGAAAGGAGGGCAATTCTGGTCTTTTATATAAGTTGAGTAGGCAAGATTGTAGGAAAGAAAGTGGACATGTGGAGTGGGAGGAGACGGAGAGGTCCATTGGGGTTATGATTATTTCTTTTCTGCTTAAATATTGTTAGGGAGTAGCTGAAGTTTTCCAAGTATTTCTCAGGGTTATTTTTTTAGCCAGAGTTACAGCTATATGGTGTTTTCATTTATTTTGTGTTCTGTTGTTGAATTGGTGTTAGTTTTATGTTGATCCTGGGGATTGTTCTGTGTTACTTGTTCTGGTTGTGTTAATCGTGGGAGAAAATCAGTTTATCCTTGTTGTAATTTAACTTTGTTGCCCATCAATACCTGTCAGATTTGATTCATAACTCTATTTACAGAGATTAACTTATTGTTCACAGAAAGTAAATAATTAGAATTTTGTGTCTTGACACATGATGAATTATAAATCCAGCATAAAGGAATTATTAAAAGAAAATGGTTGACTTAGATAAAAAAAATGAACTTACTGGTTCCCACTTAAAAGCAAGAGTAAAATAGAACTAGTTATAAATGGTTAGTTAAACAGCAATAATATTTCAAATTTTTACTTTAGATTTTCCCAGTACTATACCATAAGCACTGCATAGTAGTATACCTGTTGAACAGTGGGTGAAGGAGTATTGCAGAATGACAAATTAGAAGAACCACCATTTGCAGACTGACTTGCAGCTCCTCCAAAGGCAGGTGCTCCATGACAATTTCCAAAACTGTCTCTTAGGTTATTGGTTTGGATACTTTTCGACTGCCTTGTATTAGAATTTTCTGGAACAGAATTTTTTGAAGTGACAGAGTTATAGTCCTCACCCGACGCCTTACAGATTTGAGAAAAAGATAATTGATCCAGGTAATGTTTTTGTATACGAAGAACAGCGGCCTCATTAAAAACTACAGTTGCATCTTCCGCAGCACCTAATGAAGTGAACAGTATATGATCTCAATGTTATTATCCGCCACAGAAACTAAAAGAGCCAACCAATTGACTAAAGAGATATATTCATTCTAGTTGAAATTTAAAACTATAACATGAAGAAACTATCATAAATTTTCATCTCCCTCAGATTAAAAGGGGCACTGGTGGACTAGATAAGTGCCTTGAATGATATTTACAGAGTTAAAAAAAACAAAAAAAATCAATTGATGCACTAGTATTCTGTCAACTCCCATGGAAATATTCTGTACCAACCTAGTACACATAGTTCTTCATATGCCACCCACATCAAAGGATCGAGAGACAATGCCTGTTTAAAGTGTTGAACTGAACTTTTTCTTCTATCAGTGTACCTACAGCAAAATATCCCAGTCAGTAATGGCAGACAGATGCATTAAAAAAAGATTAATGTGACCAAGAAATTTCATGTATAAAAACTAAAAACTTTAGAGTTAAATAATGGCAGATAGTATGTCATGAACATCATCTTTCTTTGGTGACTAAAATGTGGTGAGGTTCATGAGATTGGAATATAGCATATAAATGCTAGTTTAGAATTTCCAGCAATCAAACTTTTTAAGATCAAAATTTCTTCAACTAGGTAAGATTAAAGGCTTCCAAACATTTCAAAAGAATTTAAAGAAAATGTCAAGAGTGATATCAGACATTAGAAAGTAAAGCAAACCACGTGTAAGAAAAAGATGGATAAAATAAGCAACCTATAAATAATGCCAAGAAGGTAATGACCAGCTGCACCATTTGGTACCTACATGAGCCAAAAAATAATGATACTAAAGAACCAATAACTATACCAAAACAACAAGTTAGCCATCAGAATGTGGTAGGATGCATAAAATTATTCCAAGCATAATGGTATCAAAATATTTCATACTTTCTTTTGATGTTCGCTTACAAAATCCATGGATCTAGAAGACAAACTCATAACCACCTACATAAGTTGGTTCACTACCTCTGCACCAGGTTCAGTAGGCAGATATAATGCAGCTTCAGCTTCCTTAAGAAGATCCATCTGAAAGCACGATACTGCAAACAAGTATCTCGATTGAGGCATCTGTTTTCCTACAAACAACAATAAAGAAAGACATATGAGGAGTTTTCAGATGGGGGAGAAAAAAAGTTTTTAGAGAATTGTCATCAATTAGTCAAAAATCTAATAATTCAATACCCTTCAAAATATGGTAAGCTGAAAAGGCTTGATTGTTGTGCAAATAACAGGAAGCCAACAACTGCAAATTTACCTGAAAAAAGAAAAGGAGAAACTATTCAGAAGTTGAAAAATGAATTTTTGTTTTCCAACTCACACAGCTAAACTTCACTAAAATAGCAAATAATAAATAGATAAAAAAATATTCCAGCGAATTATAAATTGCTAAGCAGCACAATCAGGCAAATATGAAAAATACAAATTATCTGATCTTAAACAACAACTACCATATTAAAAAAAATATCGTAAAATAAAACATAATATGATGTTAGATTCTTCTGTAAAATAAACCCCTTTTGAAATTGAATTTTTCCGACACAATTAACCGGCCAAGAGTCGGACAGCATACCATTCAACTTTAAGAAGTAAAACTAGAGGTTTAATGGAGACTAGATTACAAATTCATCAATAAAAAAATATCATAAAAAACACAATAAGAGAAACTTGGAGAGCTAAAATACGAAATTTTCCAAATTTTAGCCTGCCCAAGTCGAAGTGCACACCATAACGAGCAATAAACTACTCCTCACAAAGGAAGAAAACTCCTCAAAACAATTGAGAAACCAAAGAAAGCTTTCTCTTTCAGAAGATTTTTGCCGGCCAAGAGAAAAAAGCACAAAAAAACAGCGGCGAAGAGAAACAAGACCTCGGATGAGAAGTCAGCGCAGAGACGCTCGCACATGAAAATAGCATTCCGGTACATGAAGTGGCGAAGACTGTGCTGCACACAGTTAGTGAGGATGACCTCCATTGTTCCCTGATTCTGAGAGAGGAGGGGGAGGCTCTGCTTTCGTTCAAATGAGATCTGCCCACTGTTACCTCCATTTCAAATCAAAGGATTCCCCTCACTGACGACACCAAGGGAGCAAAGCCGACATGTAGTTACATAATTAGTATCGAACCCGGGTCATAAATTCGAAAATGGAAACACACCCTGCGTTTATATTCTAATTTTATTTTTAAATTACTCCTTAAATATTAAAAATAAAATTAATAAATGGAAAAAAAATTTGTGAAAAAAAATAATCATTTAAAATACTAATTATGAAAGTGGTGAAGCGGTTTTAGTCCAAATATAAAATAATTACACGTCGCGGTTATTAAAATATTAAATATTTTTTGTATTAAAACTTTAGACGGTCATAATTTCGTGTTCTAATGTCTTATTTAAACGCATAATATGTCAATTTTATAGTGTTCATTACGACCTACGCACAGACAAAAAAACTCGTTTGATGCCCAATTTGGTTTTTTCAATAAAAATTCAGAAAGTTCTACCCATTCGAATCGTGATTTCTTCATATTGGACCATTAAATTTTTGCGCGAGCTGCGTTGATCTTCTCCTATTATATTTTTTAATTACGCCATTTTATAAAAAAATTGTTATTGTTTGGAAATCTTTTTTGGTCACCTTCTAAATTTATAAAATTCGAGCAAATTAAGAATTTGACTCACATGTATAAGAGTTGAATTCAACTCTTTTTTAAAACCCTTTTGCATTGTGGTAGTACAACATTGTAAGAGTTTATTCTTAAATTTGTAGAATTTTTTTATTGACATACGTATTTTTAATGAATTTTTTTATTTTTCTATATTTAAAAAATTATAATAAATTGTACAGTTATTAAAAATTTACCAAATTTTTACTTTTGGGAATAGTTTTCCAACTTTATTTTCTTTGTTTTCTCAGAACCATTTCTTTTGGGTTTTTTAAAACAATTTTTGAAAGCATCTTCCCAATCATAAGAAGGTACGAATCTCTCAATAATGCTAGATTTTTATGAACAATTATGTCAATAATTCTAAGCATACTGCACATTGTCTCGAATATGGCTAAAAAATCAGCTGTTTGGTGGACTACATCCCACATATTTAAATCCTCCGAGTGTCCGCCGATCAGCTCGAGCATTATACTCACAAACACTTGTCTGGTATTTACTCTTTATGAAACATTAGTAAAAACAAACAACCTTATCATAACAAGCGAAAATACAACAGCCAGTGTTACTGCACAATACATAGACCTTAACCAAATTCTTAATTTCTACCATAAACTCTGGAAAACACTTCAGTTTTAAAGAAGAGTACAGCTAGTTACCTTTATGAAGACATATGGAAGCTAGCTTTAGTGGCCTCTCTCGAATCCAATGCGAGTCCGGCCAGATCCACCATCATACCCATCTCTTGTCGATGAGCCACCACTTGCTCTCATAGTTCCTCCACCACCAACCTTTTCCATGGCTTTCTTACCCTTCTTCACTTCCGTCAAGAACTGATCTAGCCCAAATGGATCAGCCTCTTCAGCATCCCTCTCGAATTCAACGGGCCTGTCTCTTGGGCCCGTCCTCTCGGCAGTTCCAGAAAATACCTTGTCGGGTTTGAACCGATCGGTCTTCATGATCTTATCCAACTGTTCATCCGCACCTCCATACATATCAGTGTCTGTATCCTTCTTAGGCCTGTAAAGGGTCGAAAGAGTGGGCTGAGCAGTGAATAGGCCTTTGTCATACACATTGTATTGATCGTCAGTGGCGAATCCAGAATCCATTCCTTTCTCCTGGTTGAACAACCGCTGGTCGTACATAACCTCGCCCCCTCTTCCTGCTCCAGCAGAGGCCATGCCGAGAGCAACCTTTTCACTAACATCACGATCTCTATCTCTAGTGATTTTACTCTTCTTTCCCATGGCTGCATCTTTGGCCTCTAACCTCCTCTCCCTTTCCCTCTCTCTGCGTCTTTCCTCGCGAATCTTCTCCCTCTGTAACCGCTCTTCCCTTTCTTCTCTTGTCTCCTTTGGGAAATCCTTCTCTTTTCCCCTTGTGCGCTCATAATCGCCCCTAGTGTCGACTGTGTCAATAGTACTTCTCTCAGATGATGCCATGGATACAGCACTTAAGGGTGCACCTCCAGTTCTTTCAGACCGCGCTTTCTGAGCTAAAGCTCGAAGTTCAAGCTCTTTCTTCTCCTTCTCCTTCATAAGCATCTCTTTTTGAACCTTTGATCTCATTGCCACTGCTTCTCTTGCTTTCTGTTCTGCTACATACAGTGCCTCAGAAAGCTTCGCAAAATTATCATTTATCTGAACCTCTTGAAGGCCTCTTCCATCAGCTGCGAGACGTTTGTCGAGAGGTATGGTGTAACCTTTTGGATTCTTCCAATTTGAGATGCATGGTGGAATCTTCCAGTCTTGCTGATCCTTCACAGTCACAGGCCTAGGAGGAGAATGCATGACAGGGACAGGTGGAGAGCCAGAAGCTTTGGGAACACGCTTATGTTTGAACTTTGGAGGCTCAAGTGGGTCAACAGGCATTTCCACCATTCTAATAATTCTTTCTTTAGCGCCTGAGTTAAAGGCAGCTGCTTGTTGCGATGGCTTGTACTTGATAAATTTTGAGTCAGATGATTGCTTGGGTACATTTTTCGGTTGAGCTGCACTCAATCTTACATTTACAATCTTCTCAAGGGCAGCCTTTGTATCCTCGGTGGTTTCTTCAATCTCCTTTAACAAATCCTCGGCATCATTTTCTTCTTCTTCTTCTTCACTTCTTAAGATTTTTGGAATAAGATCTTTATGTTGCGAGTAAACAATCTTTTTAGCATTTTCATTTTGTTTGACAATAGCATCATAAGCAACATTCCCCTGGGCATCAACAGTAACAGGAAGAATCTTAGACCCGGGCTTTGAGGACTTATTTCTACCCATATCAAGAGGGTACTGAGCTACATGAATCTCTGGAAAGGCCCCACCGTCCCCAAAATCCTCAACCTTCCTTGGCACAAATCCAGCACGTTTCAAGTAAGGAGGCACGGGATTTGGCTTGAAAACAGATGAGCGTTCTGCTTCAGAATTACTAAATCGTTGCTTGAACCATGGATCACTTGTGTGATCGTAGAACGTTGCCGTGGTTGATTTTACAGGGGGAAGAAGGTCTTTCAAAGCTGCCATGATTCTCAGCTGTCAACCAAAACAATATTAGACAATTTCCTGACCTATAGAACTTGTATATCCTGTAAAGCAAAAGAGACAATAGTAATGCAAAACATGTATTTAGGTCCAAGTAAACATATATGAACACTTTATACAAGCCAGTAGCAACCAAAATGTATAGTTTCACGAGGAGCCAAATACAGAACAGAATTTGATTCATAAAACTGCAATTAGTACAGCACTTGTGTGGATATATAGCACTTTTTCTTAGTTGAGTACCAGATGAAACGAGTTTAATTTTAACATTGCGGGTATCATTCCCATAACATCCAATCATTACATGTAAGGAGTTTAATTTTTTATGTACACCTAATCTTTGATACTGCATAAACTCCATAATGATATTTCTACACAGCAGAAACTTCACAAAGTAAGAAATATGACGGTTGGCAACAGCTAAAAGTTTAAAACAATAATTTTTTTCCTTTTCAAAGACGTATAACTGACATGTGCTAGGTGGAATTCCAGACCATATACAATAAAAACATCCACCCGGATTCGATTAAACAAAGAAGCTTCAGAAAGGAGCAATTACCAAGAAATTCAAATTAGAAAACACAGAAGTAGATAGATTATGAAAGAACTAGATCAAAACCGCAATTGAAACCGGAATAACCATAGAGAGAAGAACTGACTGATAAATATTAAGCAGGATTCACCGACTACAATGATGAGGGTTTCGTAGATGCTTGTTGTGGAGGGCCAGCGAGCCTCGCGAAAGAGGAGATGCGAGAAACCTAATCCTCGCCCTAGTCGAGATCCATTTTGCTTCATTCAGAGGCAAATCAGGTGATTAATAGAACTCGAGAGCGGGTTTGTTTTTAATCCTTGAACCGAGCCCGGTCCAATCCTCCGACCAAACCGCCAAAAGCAGCCTCCTCCCGTCTTGACCAGCTTTTACTTTCAATTAAACTCAGAAAAAGACCAAGACTTCAAGAGAGAAGTGGGTACGTTTTTTTTCTTCGAAATTTATTAATTTTTAAAATCATATATTATTATAATAATTATAGAGAATTTTATAAATTTTTAACACTCACACGATTTATTATAATTTTTTAATTATTAAAATAAAATAATAATAATAAATTATACGCGTGAAACATAGAAGAAGGCCCAATAAGTGACATCACGGGCCGCTAAGTGTTAATGGAGATTGGCAAAGTTGATGGAAAACCCGGCCAAGATCCAATAATTCCCGTTAATATTACATTTTTATTATTTATTTTCAAATAGATTGGATTCAAAGATACTAACGCATGAAAAATAAAGTAGATATACATTTTGATGTGTCGAATTATAATTCGTCTAGTTAAAATATATTTAATTTATTTTTAAGTCTAAAATTCATGTTGCTATTTACCAAAAATAGTACAAACTCTGGTAAAATGATTATTTTTCTTCTAACCTATATTTGCCATTGTGCCTGAAGATGAAAGATGCTAAAATTATTTTTTTATTATTCTTAATATAAAGTATTTATAACATGTGGTTTATGCCTATGGAGATTTGCCTATAATTAACTAATGGCACATTAATTCACACGTGCGGTAGGAACGAATGATGAAGATAAGATATGCAAGCGATTCATCAGACGCCGCATATCAAGTGGTCCCCACAGTAAGGCCCCAACACCGCCCCACTTTATGCCTCCGCCTGTGACGTCGTCTTCAGAAGTCAAACCTTTGACGATTCTTCTCTTCAAGCACCGAAAGAACACCACGTAGTTAGTAGACGTGACCACAGGTGATTGAACTAATGTTTTAAGGGTAAAGCTCAAATTTAAGCATCGGTTTAGCCTAACTAACGAAAAAAAACAAATTTTAAAAATATTGTACTTTCAAAAATTACTCACAAATTGTGATATATATATTAGAAAGTTTCATACGAACAAATGTGACTGGTAGCTCAAGCAATTGGTGCAACATACAATGAGGAGCGTTGCCAAATAAGAATAAAATGAATAAAATTTTAGTTGGGTATACGAACCAACCTACAAAAATTACGAGTCGACCTGCAACGACGTGTCTATGAGAGATAATCAATCAATAAGTGACAACCTTCAACTAGAGGTGTCATTCGAGCTGGCTCGAGCGAGCTGAGCCCGAAATCGTTTAGTTCGTCGAGTCTGTCGAGCTTTTCGAGCCGAGCTTGTCGAGCCTATTCGAGCCGAGTATGTCAAGTTTTTTTCTAAAAATCTAGGCTCGGGCCAATTCGAGCCGAGTCCGAGCCGAGCCAATCGAGCCGAGCCAAACGAGCCTAACATACGTAAATAATTTTAATGTATATTTAATTTTTAAATGACAACCTTCAACTAGAGGGGATCGGGCTCGGAGAGTTCGAGCCTCGCATGCCAGCTCGCTAGCTAACTCGCGAGCCAAGCTCGCTCGAGCTTGAAACTCGAGCTCAAGCCAAGCTCAACTTGTGGGCTCGAGCATCACTGGGTCTCGCTCGAATGTCAGCTCTACTTTCAATCCTTTGATAGTTAACATGATATAGAGATTCAATATTTATCAATAAATATAAATAGAACTTTATCATATGATTCTTAACCAAGAAGATGGTGAGAATGAAATTTTAAGCTTAAATACAATAGAACTTTATCTTAGAAAAGGATATAGATATATTAAATATTTAAAGCTGTAATTACTAAAAACACAGATATTTTTTCACAAATTTAGGCTAACTTCATGCTCAAATTGAGTTTTACTCATGCTTTAAATTGTAGGTCGGCACGCTTCTATTGGTTCATCTCTGGGACCCACGCGATTATATGTTTTTTCCCACATCAACCATGGGCCCACTGAGCTTCTAAAATATGTCACGTTGGGTTCATAGTTATTTGAGATTCTATATCACTTGATATCTCCATATGATCGAAAAGGAATGCACCTTTTCAACATCAATTAAGATTGATTCAAAAAAAGTTGTAGTATTTCCACTAATTCAATCATTGTTTTAGGATTGGTAACTTCTTTTTATCGTATCTCGTACGTTATTTGTACAATAATCTCGTACGACTACCAGTTATATACTATTTTCTTTTTTGTATCTTTGTAACAGTCTCACTTACGAAGGTACATATGATTAATCGATAGAACTTTTAATTATATACACGTATCAACTTATGATTTATGTAATAAATATAATAAATTTTAATACAATAAAAATATAACAACAAGAATGTAGTCTTAGTCCAAGAATGCAATTAAATTCTTTAGTTTGTGATAAAAAAAACTCTACTTTGACTTTATCTATCTCGAACTTTATGCACTTAGTTATTATTAAAACATATTTAACAATTAAGCATCACGATCATCGCACTGAAAACTTCAAGTCGGCCAACTCGAGAAGTCATAAGAAGACACGATTAACGATCCAAAATATATCGTCAAACAATACGATAATCGACGTTTTGTTGCGATAGCTATAATCGACATAAATCGATAGTAGAGGGTGCGGCAAATAACGACCTCATGAAGCCAAGCCAAGGATGAAAAGTCAAACTTCTGTAAAAGTCAGACAAATCAAGGGTCGGAGAAAGCTCCAATCTTTGTTAATCATACAACTATTCTGGATTTGTAGGAGAGAAGACGGTGGACGTCGACAGCCGCAAATCTTGAAAATATAATATGAGATAAGCGTCAGGTGGATAGAAAGAGAAAGTGGGTCCCCCTTTTTTGCTTTTTCTTCTCCTTTGAGCTTTGTCTGCTGTCGGAAAATTTACAGAGAGGCAGCAACGTTGACGCGTTTAATTTGACACTTACGAATTCCCCGCCGACAGTCACTGTTCACCGGTCAATTCCCGACAGTTTCAGCCTCCTTTTATCGGCGACGGTGACAGCTCACCAAAGCTCACCGCGGCAGAACTAGCGGTTCCTCCACTCCACCCTGACTCATGCAACTCTTCCCCGGAGCTCAAATAATTCTTTATTTAATTATATAATTTTTTCGTCATTCTCTAATTTTAAAATTACACTCTCATGTTATAACATAATAAATAATTATTTATAATTTATTATTTTAATTTAATTTATCTAAAGTATAAAATAAAGGTAAAAGTTAAAACTAGTATTACCTGAAGAAGAAAAGGACAATATAATTTTATTTTTTTTAAAATATTTAATGGAAAACCCTGGAGGCCTGGACAATGGAAAGCAACAGCCATTTATTCTCTCCAATGAAATAAATAAATAAAATAAATAGACTTTTAATCTTGTAATGATGAGTTAATTCAAAAAGTTGTTTTCAATATTCCCCATCGACAACACTAATTGCGAGCCCACGTGGGCCCGTGGCATTTAATATAAAATTGACATAATATAATATTTCCACCTACAAATATACAACTAAGAATATTGTCGTGAATATTGTTACCTTTTAAATTTAAGTTATATTTATTCATAAGTAAAAATAAGTTATATTTTAATTGAAATTTAATATTATTTTACTTTTTTAAATCAAGACATTTGTGGAAATTAAACCCATAAAAAAATTGTTTATTTATTTTCAATTATTGGGTAAAAAGACACGAAATCTGATATAAAATCTGCTTTTGTCCGGTCATGCACGTAGAGGGTTTCGAATAAGAACCCCATCACCCTGCCTAAAACGTGCTCAAATTCGAATCCATTTTTCTGCTGTTTCAATTTTATATTATTATTTTTATAAGTGAAGGTAAAAATGAGATTAGTTAAAACGAAGTTGAATAATGATTAATTAATTAAAAAGGGTGGTGCAATGATTAGGTGGGGGATTAAAACAAGATATGATAATTAGAGGATAATTAGTGGGTGATTATATGAATATCTCCCTTGTTACCAAAAGTCGGAATCCCCGCCTCGAGGGCCTCTACACCCCGGCTCGACAGACTGTGAAGGGGTAAGTTACGGTGACTCAACAGTCCAAGGATGAGAGGCTTTTTTCCTGATGCCCCAATGAGCTACTCCAACATTGAGGGTAACAACTCCCACACTATGGCAGCGCATGATTCGAACCCAGACACTTGTTATTAGATCTGTCATTCCTCGATCACTGAGCTGAACATGTACGAGCTTATATGAATATCTCCCTTAATACTAGATAATGCCGATCCAACGTACTCGAATAGTGGGAATTGGATTTGGCTCTATTATTGAGGGAAAAAGCTTGTATTTGTCTAAAGGATTTCTACGCCCTTGTCTCTTCCAGTTGGGTATTTAAAAACAATAAAGAGAAAACACCAAAATTAGTGAAATACTTAAAGTTTATTTATTTATTTGTTGAATTCCACACCCCCTTTTTGGTTATTTTAGCTGTCTTTATGACCATGCACTTGGATGGACACACACAATATAAACAAAAATATACTTTATAATTATGATTCGGAACTACCGACTACAGATTTTCTTTTTTAGCTTTATTTATTTTTTCTATTTTAAAATAGTTGTGAACGCAATATATCTATATATATTCTTTCTGTTTTAAAATAGTTGGGAACACAATAAACTTTTTATTAAATTTTTATGACAAATTTTCAAGAATTTTTATTGACATACGTAATTTCAACTGAATTTATTTATTTTTATATTGAAAAAATTATAGTAAATTATACAAATGTTGAAAAAATTTGAAACTTTTCAGATTAGTCTATTTTATTATTGTAAATGTGTGAATTTTTTTTAAATTATTCTAAAAAAAAAATATTTTCAAATTAAAATAAAATTTTCAAATAAAAAATGATCGGACGTCCGAAAGATGATGAGTACTTCTGATACAGACGCAATGACCTTTCTTTGAATGTCCAAAGAATCCAAAAAATATTTTTGAGAAATTTAAGCTTTTTTAGACTATTTACTCAAAACTCGAGCCTAAATTGAGCTTTTACCTAATTTTTTTTCTATTTTCCAATGAATTTCACTGCGTCCCCATTTTTATGTGTTTTGAGAATTTTTTTTCTGTATAAATATAACATGAGAAAATAATATGGACCTTTTTATGATTTTCTAACCCTTGCTAAAATTTAGTGTAATCTTTTTACATCTATTTTATAAAATAATTCACTAAAATTAAAATAAATCAGCCGCCCTCAACCATAATTTTAAATAAAGAGAAATTTAGTTACTAATTAATCGCATCATCCATATTGTACAATTAAAAAATATTTTAGCGGTAAAATTGGGTAATTAACATGATTAAATAATTTACAATATGTATAAGAACAAAAAACGACAATATTAGTGGTTCCTGGAACCAAACCTAAAACTGAGGACAGAAATTGGACATACAGTTGCTTAAATTTAGACAAAATTAATTAGGTTCTAATTTTAAAATAATTATTTTTTGTAGACCTCTTCCTACTAAGTGCCATAAATAATAAAGCACTTTATTTAATGCAGTAAATAAAGTTTATAAAATATAAAAATAAAAGTGATGACTCTACTATATTAATTTACTAAATTTCACTTTTACTTTATGCTATTTTGTCACGTATAATTTAATAAATTCACTTTTTTTACTCGTCCAGGCCTCCAGGGTGTTCTCGGGATGTTAGGAACTCGGTTTGAGGCCAAGAATGTCGAAATCTTGGCAGGTAAATCGAAGATCAACAATTTTAGTAAATATTGTATAATTGTTCTACAAAATTTTGATAATAAATAAAAAGTGGGTTGCAGGGGGGTTGATCAGAGCCGCCATTAATGGCGCCACAAGAAAAATTGGAAGCTGTCTTGTTCCGTCTCTGATATCTGATGGGTGAAGTATTCGTAATCCTCGGCGTAGAGCCACTGATCTTCCGAGTCAAGAAAGACGAATTCTGACCCGGCCGAGTCGTAGCTGGTTCCCAAGGAGGGAAGCTCGACGATGGCGCTGAGTTCCTCCGGCGAAGGAATGTCAAACGAGGAGGAAGAAGACGACTGTTCAGACGGTGGAGCTGGTGAGGATTCCGATGGAGTCGCCGGAAGAACGTCCATCGAAGCGGCCAAGGCGGCGGCGGCTTGAACGTCGCGGGGAGAGTTCGACGCCGGTTGGGGAAGTATCCCGGCGAGCTCTGGGAAGTTGAGCATGGCGGATTTGCCTTTGATGGTCAGAGCGGCGACGTCGTGAGCTCGCGCCGCCATTTCCGGCGTCGAGAAGGTTCCGAGCCAAATCCGGTTCTTCTTTCTCGGTTCCCGGATTTCGGACACCCATTTTCCCCAAGCCCGCATTCGCACCCCTCTGTAAACCGGGTGCTTGCCGTCGCTTTCACGGGCTCGCTTGCCCTTCTTCGGGTCGGGGCCGGGCAACGAAGAAGAGGACGAGTTGACCGAGTCAGCCATTGCAGGTAATCAACTCGAGCAGAGGCAGAAACTAGAAAACCCCTCAAAGAAAAAGAAAAAAAGAAGCTATTTTCTACGTAAGAAGACGAAGAAACTCGGAGGTGGAGTAAGGTTCATTAATGGCGAAATATCATAGAGAGAGAAAGCAAGAGAGAGAAGGAAAGGATGATCTGGTTTGGAAGAGAAATTGGAAGACGAAGCAGGGGCTTATAAACAGATGCCTCACTGCCGTGTCACAAGCGTGGCACAGTTTATCATCGTCTGGCTTGGCCGATTCAGCAAGGGTGCGGTTCAGTTTCTCGCTCCAATTTTGAATTTCTTACGTATAAAATATATATTTTTATTATATTTATGTTAAATTTTAATAATTATAATAAATTTGAAATTTATTTAATTTTAAATAAAATTTTATCTGATTTTAAAATTTTGTTGACTTATTATATAATTTTGTAAATTTTAAAAATTGAGACTAAAACTTCACTGAAATTGACGATTCTAATTTCATGAATTTTAAGAATTGAGATTGAAACTGAAATTGACGATTCTAATTCGAATTAAAATTCTAATATGATTTTGTTCACTCTTAAATAACGCATCCACTGAATTACTAATACATTAGAGCCCAATTTTATATGTATATTTTATTCTTAAATATCTGAAATTGCTACATACCCTACTATTTCTTTAACAAATGTTCCTTCTTTCAAATATTCGCAAAAAGAGAACTCTCGTCACAATAATTGTCAAAGCTTCTATGTCATTTATCGACAAATAGATAATATCACGAAACAAAAATGTGATTTCTTCGACGACAAACCTTTAGACAATGACTTACCAGTGCACTTATTACTAGTCTAAAAATGCATTTTATCGAATTTATTGATAGTTAAATTTATGGCGACATGTACTTTTTATAGAATGTAAACGGTTAAAATTATGGCATTGGGTAGAGTAACACCTAGAGTTGAGTTTTATGAACGTGTAATAAATAGAAGATTAAAATATGGGATTATGGCGTGCAATAATTTGACGAAAAAACCGGGTTTTTATCAGAACTAGGTTGGTCCAAAAAAGGCCTTTAATTAACTACCCACTATTTTAGGGCACGTCGTAGTCACGTGTTGTAGCAACGTTTGGTCACTTTGCCATTAATAGATTAAGGTGAATAAATAAAATACGAATTTCATTTATTTGTGAAGGAAGGCACCCATTTATCCCGCCTGTACATTGGAATTGATTATTTTTTAATAATAATGTTATATTTCAATTATTTTCTAATACATCATATTAATTACGCGTGTTATATAGTATAAGAATTTAGGATAAAATGTAATTTATTCATTGTACTATGAGTGTAGTTCACGGTGTCGTTTAATAACTTTTAAAATTTGAGTTAAAAGTGCAATTATACCTATAGTTCAGGGGTAAATTTATAATTAATAAAAAATTATATCTACATCAATAGTTTATATTTGATTAGATTGAGGATTAAAGTTCCTAAGAAAGAATTTCCCAACATAATCTTAATTCTTAATTAACGACACGGGGACCCACTGATCAAATCTTGTACTCTCTCAGTCATTGGTGACCACTGATTATCGATCAATCGGCCACCATTCGTCCTCTTTTCTTCATAGGAAGCTTCGTGCACCTTCCATGCTGTCTCCATCTTCTCCCACCTTTTCTCCCTTAAAAATAAAGACTCTTTAAGTCAAGGTCTTCGTATTTTATTTACTTTTCAATCATAGTCATGTAATAAAAGAGCAACCATAGCTCACAAATCATTTTTAATCTCCTTTTCCGTTCATTTCTTTCCCAAGCTCGACGAGCAAAGTCAAGATAGCCTCGCACATTTCACTAGCGTCGGGCTCATGGGGGTTCGTCTTTCGAGACGAGTAGACCATCCATCCATGGTCGAGTTTTTGGTCCGATCAGACCAGGACTGAGCCGGGAACTTCTGCATCGCAGCACGTGATTAGGCCATCGCTCTTTTCCCATACCTAAGTTGAGGGTGAAGCGCGCATAGAGCCATAGTTGCCGAGACTGGGAAAACGACCGGCACTTGATACGCTCCGTTGAAGAACTTGTCGAGATCGGTTAAACAACTCAGGAAGGGCAGCCATGGGAGCTCTGCATGAGCTATGTGGGTCATAGTTGAAAGAACTCCTAGAGTTGTATTTTGCTCGAGACATTCAAATTACCCACCATATCCATTTTTAACAAAAAAAAATATTTGGTAAGAAATCAAAACATACCTTGATGAACTTGCAAATTAGAAGCTCCATAATTCTTCGGGTCTCTTTGTTGACGATTTGCCCCGCACAAAGAATGTCAGAGGCCAATGGAGAACCGGCATATGGACTTTCCAGAGGCCAACGATTTTATTTTTGAAGAAACTCAAACCAACCAAGACACCGAATACCCTTATAAAATAGCAACATTATAGGCAAAACTAGAATTTGGAGGAAACAGAATCGTAATCCTAATCATAAACACTGGAAAAGTCGAAACTACACGCAGAATTCTTTTTAGTTAAAACTGTACTTCATCGTTGAAATAACAAAAGTTGTGAGGCGCTTCCTGTGGATTTTCGCGATACGACGAGTTAAACCCATCTTCGAAAAGAGTCTCTTAGTCCCCACAAAATACAAGGGTCCATGATCGCTAAACAGGCCTAAGAGTCTCTTAGTCCCCACAAAATACAAGGGTCTCATTATAATCTTAAAAATACTAAAAAGTTCATAGATTTTCATTGCACACCAAGCATTAAAGTTAAAAAAATTTCTTGAAAAACGAAGCAAAGTTCTTCTCTTTGAGCACAGACTACCAAGAATCTATATTTGAGACCACATTAATTTCATTACTGCTAGATTTCATAGAAGTGTTCTTCCCCTTTATAAAATTCCAATTTCTAGTAATTTCCGCAGTTCCAAAAGTTGAGAAACTATTTCAATGAAAATTCTTTATAAACACGAAAGATGGGTAAGTATGGCAAACTACTTTAAAGTATATAAACAATAGTAAAAAATGGAAGAAACAACAGATTTAGAACTCACTCTTGAAGGAACTTCAGGCATATCTTGGTTGATTCATACGTCTCATATTAACAATCCGCATTCCGAAATTCCAAATCGACGATGGAAATCATCTTAACATTATCTTCTAAGTTCAACCAACAACACTTAATTTCTAGCTATCAATAACTTAACATTTTGTGGATTTTGTTCTTCGAAGCGTTGACTCCATCTTCGTCCGAATCCTAGATTTTATTTTTTCAGCAAGGATTTGATCTCTGTCTTAGCTCATGGTTTCTTCTTTGTTTCTATTACTAATTCTACATAAATTTCCTAAAGAATGAAATTATTCCATATTATTCAAAACGACACCATTTCATTTCCTGTGATACGACGTCGTGGCAATATCGCTCTGCCATATCTACAGATTTCATCGCATTTTCTCTGAGGCGATGGCGCTAAAGTTGGCCACCCCTTTTCCTCTATTCACTCCTCAGCTAAATCCATACACATGTCCGAGCCAGAGCGCGAATCCGAGTTCGTCCACTCATCGGCCGGCGACCGGCGAGGTCCGGTTCTCTCGCTGGAACAATGCTAACGCCGAGAGATTTGAGGAGCGCCGAAGAACTCAGAAAGAAATCGAAGACGAAATTCGAATC
Source organism: Begonia fuchsioides (assembly GCA_003255005.1). Classification (NCBI taxonomy): domain Eukaryota; kingdom Viridiplantae; phylum Streptophyta; class Magnoliopsida; order Cucurbitales; family Begoniaceae; genus Begonia; species Begonia fuchsioides. The sequence continues at coordinate 546,995 of QAOC01034157.1, forward strand.
GAACGTCGCTTCAATTCGGCTGCTAGGATTGCTGATACTTATGATTCTGTTGCCACTACAACCTCTTCCCCGGCTAAGAACGAAGTTTTCAGGTCCGTGGGCACGCCTTCTTCTCCCTCAAACCCTTCAATTCCCGGAAAGAAATCGAAATACTCTAAAAGCCCTAGTTCCGATTCGCACCCTGCATTCCGTCGACTTTCGAAGACTAAAAAGCGTTCCGTTGTGCCAATAGAAAGGCCAGCCGGTGAAAAGGCAAATGTTGGTGTAAGCGAAGATGGAGTTTCTTTTTTGATCGATGGGGCTCCATTTGAATACATGTATAGTTATACAGAGACCCCAAAGGTGAAGCCCATCAAGCTACGGGAACCGGCGTTCGCACCATTTGGCCCCACCACAATGCCTAGGCCTTGGACTGGGCGAGCACCATTGCCGCCGAGCAAGAAGAAGTTGAAAGAGTTTGATTCTTTTCGGCTTCCGCCACCCAATAAGAAGGGAGTCAAGCCAGTTCAGGCGCCTGGTCCTTTCTTACCTGGTTCAGGGCCAAAGTATGTGAAGTCAAGGGAGGAGATATTGGGAGAGCCATTAACAAAGGAGGAGGTTGCTGCGATGGTCAAAAGTTGCTTGAAAACCAAAAGGCAATTGAATATGGGTAATAAGTTCAAAGCATTCACATTTTCCAATCTACTTTGATCACTAAGGACATCGACCGTGAGAATTGGCTTTTCCATGAGACTTTTATTGCCTTCAATATTTATAAGATGAAGAATCGATATTTCAACGTAAGTGTTTCGTCTGTGTGAGGGAAATGATAAAAAGTTTAGCCTTTGCTAGTCAATGAATTAAGTTGAAGATTTCGAGTTTAAGCATAACCATGATGCAGTGGTCAGGTCAAAGAAATTTTGAATGGTTTTAATTGTGAGAAAGAACTTCAAAAGGTTTATTGCCAATCAGCAAAATAATTTTCGAACAGGGAAATAATTTTCTTTAGAGGAGAAAATTCACTATCAATGGTTTTTTTATTTGTCTTTTCTACATAATTTCACTACCCTGTTTTTTTTTATTTTTAGGTTATTGTCCGGTTTCTAGGTCTTCTATTCTAATACCCCAATTAAATGGAATTACGGAATGATTCGTGATCCATCTCCGAAGGAACTCATCTGTTAGCGTTTTTCCTACTTGTTTTCATATTAAAGTAAGAAACATCCTAGATATTGGAAGCTTAAAACTCTTGATAAGCTTTACAGTACTCTCATTGATTGATCTTTGTTTGTAGGCAGAGATGGTTTAACGCACAATATGTTGGATAATATTCATGCCCACTGGAAGCGACGAAGAGTATGCAAAATAAAATGCAAGGGAGTGTGCACAGTTGACATGGACAATGTCCGAGAACAATTGGAGGTCCGTTTTCTCTTCCCAATCCTTTTAAAAACCTTTTCTTTATTGAAGAGTGTAATGGCCGTTCATCCAAAGAACTTTTAATTCATCCAAAGAAAGACGTTTAACAATGACAGGTATTTTTTTCATCTACCTAATCAAATGAATAACGTAAAAATCGGCCTTGTTTTCATAGACATAAATCCAGATTTGAATTGATTTAAAATTAGAGTTTTGAGCTTATCTCTCTCCACATTTTGATAGGAAAGAACTGGAGGGAAGATAATATTTAGCATAGGAGGAGTTCTATATCTTTTTCGAGGCAGAAATTATAACTACAGAACTCGCCCTCGCATTCCTCTCATGTTGTGGAAACCTATCACACCAGTTTACCCTAGACTGATCCGGAGAGTTCCGGAAGGACTAATGCTAGAGGAAGCATCAGAGATGCGCATGAAAGGGAGGAGTTTATTGCCAATCACTCGTCTAGGTATGTCTCCATTTCTATTCTTGCAAGTGCTTAGCTGACAGGCTTAGAAGTTCAACCCATTTCTGAAGAGTTTTTCTCTACAATCTCAAGGCCTTCTATCTTGCAGTAGCCTTCATCTCTATGGTTTATGGAGAACTAAATATTTATGCAGTTTGAATTTGTAACTAGGATGAACATGAGTTGGTTTTTCAATTAACCGAGACTGACCCCTTTGGTTTTGGGTTTGTGGTTCATAACCGAAAACCTACCTAAAAACCAAAATTAATTTTCTAAACTGACCCAAAAACAAAAGATTTTTTCAATTTATTTTTACTAATTTAATTTATTAAAATAATGTGTGTTGATTTAATTTTCTACTTTTTTATTTAATATTTTAAACATAAACAAAAACTATAATTTTCTACTATATATAATAAAAGAATTGAAAAAATAAATAAAAACTATATTTAGTTATCTATCATATTTTTTATATTTTAATTTAATGTTACTTAACCGGTTGAATTTGTTTTCTGAGTTGGTCAAAAAAATCCAAAACCCGACCCGAACCTGTTTACCAATGATTGAAACCGACCCAAATATAAAAAATTAATTTGTTAACCGATCAAGCCCGACTCAAACGCCATGGCTTGGGTTGAGTTTAGGTTGTCTATCCCTATTTGTAACATGAATATTAAGTATTTATGTAATTTGAGTTTGCAGTTTTTGGAGTCAACTTCTGATTAGTAATACAATATCAATGTCACTGTTGTTAAGTGAACATATTGTGATGAGTTTTATTTTATCCTTTCATTTTTGTTCCATATTATGAGTTTTTTTTTTCCTTGGAGAACAGTTTATTCGTTTTTTTTTTCCTCTTATACAGTTTATTCTTTTTTTTTCCTCTTGTATTTTCATTTTCAATTTTTTTTCTTGCTAAAAATAATAAATACAGGAAAAAATGGAGTATACTCCAACTTAGTGACGAAAGTACGAGAAGCTTTTGAGGCTTGTGAACTTGTTCGAATCAATTGTCAAGGGTTGAACAGTAGCGACTTCCGGAAAATTGGTGCCAAACTCAAGGTCTTCCATTATTATAGTTTTTTTTTGTCTAGTGCAACCATTGGCAACTTTGTCTAGCTGTTTGATTTATTCTTGTCCTTCTAAATATACGCGCAGGATCTTGTGCCATGTGTTCTGGTTTCATTTGAAAACGAGCACATTCTTATGTGGAGAGGTTGCGACTGGAAGTCTTCATTCCCAATGGAAGAGACTGACTATAGCAAGAGCAGCTCAAAACCAGAATTGGAAGAAGCTTCAGCTGGGTTCAAAAACGAAGATCCAATCAGCGTAGACTATGAGGAAGACGAATTCATTGAGGAAGATGAAGTCGATTCTCAAGAAGATGAAGACGATTCAGAAGAAGATGAAGATGAAGATGATTCTGAAGAAGAAGAAGAAGCTACTATGAAAGCTCTTGAAAACATGGTAACCATAGCTGACGAAGCTATTGGCAATGAAAGTAATTCTCGAAACAAAATATCCGATGATGATCGAGAGGAGCAGCCGAAGCCAACCCATCAGCAAGACCTTCTTTCAGAGGCCTCGAACAATATGAGCCGTCGATTTAACACCAAATGCTCCGAAGCCATCCGATCACTACTACATCTAGCCGTTGAAAATGGGAGTGCTGTTGTTTTGGAAGAAGACTTTTGTTCGGATGCGGACTTGGTTTACAAAAGGGCGGTGGCTTTGGCTGAGTCGGCTCCGCCCGGTCCGGTTTTTAAGCAACGGCAGAAGAAGGTGGAGGCAAAAATGGAGACAGAAACTGAAGACGATTCACAAGTGAGAGAAGAGATTGAAGTTGTAGTTAATAAGAGGAAGGAGAAAAGCTTTCAACCCAGAAGGAAGAAAGACTTTGGTGAGCATTTTCTTCAGGTTTTGCCCCCAACCGAAACCGGAAGCCTAGGAATAGATGAGCTTGCTAAACTATTAGCATGATGGTCCAACTGAATCGGACCAAGAAATTTTATCTGGGTTTATTTCTTGGTTTGGCTCTTTGATGCACTTTCAGAAAAACCAGTAAGAATGAACCAAACCATGAACTAGCTTCGGAAAAGAATAGGTGATGTTACATTAATCCTTAAATGCAATGATGTCTAAAAAATAGCTCAACTTTTGGAAGAAACGCGACATTGTGGCTCTCATCGTTGATGTTTCACCAAGAATCACTTGCCCCGACATCTTTGTCTTTCGATAATCTTTTCTCGACTCAAATTTGTGAAAAATTATAAAAAAGTTTTTATTAATTTAAATTAATATTGAAAACTATTTTTAATAACCTTTAACTAAACCTGCAAGAAAATCTATATCTTTCGTGTATAAACACAAAATCTTGCTCATATCTCCATCACAACATTTAAATTTTCAACCTGTTCTTGAAAGATAAATAAAATCTCCAAATGCACTCGTAAATTCATGGTAGAAACAGTGATTCTAGAGTGATAATCTTAGCTCCAAATCCATTTCTTCTTCATCGATTTCACTCCTCGAACCCACTTTATCATTCTTGTACCGCCTTTTGCTGTTCTTGTGCATTGAATCCTGCAATTACACCAGCTAAAATCATCAGTTTTGAATATCATACGAAGAATTAATCCATTTCTGTAGACTATAATTTCAGAACATTGATTAAACCTCGTGCGGATTGAAAAGACTCATGTTTGGATGCGCGAAATGTTGGGTTTCAGCAATGCTGCTGCTGGAGCTCCACCTGATATGGAAATTATCGAATCATTGAAAATTTAGAAAAATTGTTTCTATTTTTTTCCTGATAAATTCTGTTAATTGTTGGAAAATGAAGTACCTTCCTGCAGAGGTGGGTTGGGAATCCTCGTATATGTGATTTTCTCTTTGATCATATTCGCCATGACCCATCTGCAACATAAGATTCAAATGAACACTTTATAACCTAGTATTAAAATTAGGTATCGAAGTCGGGATCTGTCTAAATCCATGAAACGAAAATCTTAAAAAATGGAACAAGTTGAAGAATGGATTATAAGAGAACAATTAACAAGAACAAATAATCTTGTATGCTGTTTGGAGGGTGAGAGAGAGAGAGAGAAGGAAAAGTACCATGATGTTGGAGTAATGAAAGGACGAGGAAGAAGTAGTTGTTGAGTGAGGAAAGGAAGAGGAAGATAGAGATGAATATGGAGATTGGATACCCATATCCTCCTGCAAATATCAAAATCCATGAAAATTCAGATCAAACCCAGTTCTAAACTTGACCTAAAAACACAAAGACGACGATCAACATTTAACCTAATTTCAAACCCTCATGTATTCTACAGCAATCTTGGCACAGACTCGAGTACAATTAAAAAGATTAAACACCATCGTCTAGAGAGAGAGAAAGAATTACAGAGGAGAAATGAGTTTGAAAGGAGGGATTGTGAGAGTAAGCCATTTGACCATGGAGTCTGATCTTCTCCAACTGAGCAACGCCAAGCCCTCTCTGCGGCTGCTTCGGCTTATCAGAATTGTTTTTCTTCCCTTTCCTCGAAGAGCCACTTCCTCTCTCCCCCCCAAAATTCACTTCTCCATGATAACTGCTTCCCATGAGACACAGACAGACCTAGAGAGAGAGAGAGAGAGGGAGAGAGATGTTTCGGAAACACAAAACCCTCGTTTCTCTCCCTAAAAAACTAAAAATCCTGACTAGGAGTTGCAGAGAAATCAGGGATCTTCAACACCCTTTTTGAGCTGTTTCGCATCCGAGCTATTATTGCATCGAGCTGTAAGAGATTTCGTATAGATTTGAATGACATTATATAATACTCATATATAAATAGATTTTATGCTCTTCGTTTTGAGAACTTCCATAAAATCGTGATTATAATAATCATAATCATTTCCATTTTTTAATCAATGTTTCCATTTAGCTCGGACTTTGAAAGCGATTGTCTGATTTTAATACTCTTCTTCTTTTTAAATATTAAAAATTGTACGTCGGAAATCACAATACTTTTTTTATTTTCCCATTTCTACACCTTCTTCCACGTAATTTACAACCTCAATCTTGTAATCCATTCGTCTTCTTCCTCTTCTGCAATAAGTTTATTAAATGTTCGTAGACTTTTTGACTTTTAATCGTTGTTAGACAGCCACCTAATCGTTTTTTGTTACCCTAAAAAGTAAAAATGGTGATTTTTATTTTTTACGTTACTATGTGACCTGCATTTACTTATCTATTTTGTTAAATAATGTGTTATAATTTATATTATTAAGATTCTTTTCATGTCTCAAAAAGTGGTAATTAAATTATGTGCCCATGAGTTGGAACAAATGTTTAAAATATTCGACTAAAAGCTATAACATTATTTCCTTAATAATCTTAAATATTATACGAGTGCTCTCCCATTTCGACTTCCTTGCATCATTCGGCAACACAATTGAGCAAACAAATAAGTCTCAGACACTGCAAGGATGTTGCGAACGAGTAGCCATTTACCATCACAATAAGTTTTAAGCAGAAGTGTCATTATGTATGTAGTCGAGGTATTCTAACAGACTAATAGACTCGAAATTTGTTCATAAACGGCTTGATCAATTTTGATTAGACACTAATTCTAAAAAATTTCGTGAAGTAAATACGTTTAGAGCTAATTCACTTATTTTATGAAACTTGCATTGTCATATAAGTTTAGTCAAATTTCTATCATAGCATTCTAAATTTCAACTATCGTTATGTCTTTGATTAAATCTTGCAATTAACAACCCTTATAAACTACATGACAAATTGTTAACTATTCCAAAAGCTTAAACTTGCGAGTCGATGACAATTTAATAATTTATAACATTTCCCTTTTCATGTGTATCATTTTTTATTGGTCCTTTATAGCGAGTTATTTAATGAGATTAACTTCTTCTTATTCGGCAATCAAATTTGACATATTTAGTTTTAATATCATGATAAATCATCAATTATCTCAAAAGATCAAATTTTTGGATTGATGACAACTTAATAATTTATTTTTTCTCAACAGTTCTAAAAAAATTCAAACTCGTGATACAATTTTGAGAGTTGAAAAATCAAAAATCTTGAAGAACTAGGTTTAATATAAAATTGAATTTTAATAAGCTGTTAGATACCAAATCTAATCAAGTTGTTTTGACATATGATCTGTGCCCTTTGGACAATGATTATTTTTTATGTTGGAAATTTAGATTTCTTCTCATTTTTAGTCACCCATATAAAGCATTATAAGTAACGGAACTTATATTATATGGTTTCCTAGCAAATATTATCAAATTTACAACTTATTGTGCGATCTATATCTCATGAGTTTAAAACAATACCATTCATTGCTTAGTTGACAAATTATTTGTGTCAAACCGCCTTGTCAAGATAAAGACGATTAAATCCATACCAATAGAAATGTATAATCTCATATCGAGTAAAAGAGTACATAACTAGAGTTTCTCTCTCAGTCAAGTACAATTCGTTTTAAGCTGTAAATCCAATGATAAATTCATTTGATTTCCTGCCCAGATTGAACAATATCGTGCTATAAACTCATCAATAAAAATACATGCACAAAATAAACATGACAGTGATAACTTACACACACACTATAAGAAAGTGTTAACTAAGAACATTAGGTGATATCTCAGAATGGATTCGAGCTCGCTCGCATGTCAGATCTAAATATCCATAGATTATATATTTTCATCTAAAAAATTCATTTTGCTGGTACCAAATTAGTCTTTAGGTAAAAGTCCTTAATTTTATTTGTTACACTCTTTGATGTCATTACAACTAAATTTATTAATTTTATTCATCATTTTATTTATTATTTTGAATGTAAAATTCATATTAATTCACAATATTTATAAAATACATTTTTTAATATGTCAGTTAGACTGATTTAAATTATCGATGATTTGAGCTTTCTTGTACTCCTATCCAAACTTATAATGAGTGACCTAACCATTGCTTAAATTTTTCAATTTTGTATTTATAATATTATAATAAACTATAGGACAACTATTTTCTTTTTACATAAAAAAGTATGAAAGTTTAGTTCCTTGATTGTTTGACAACCAAGATGTCAATGTGGTTTGCCTTAATCAATTGCCAACTTTTTAAAGCCCACTTTTTGTTTTTAAATTATATTATTTGAAATTACTCTCTTTTAAAATATTGTAAGTATGATAAACATGTGTATAGAAAATTATTTTTGAATTATTTTCTTAAATGAAATAAAAATAAAATATTCATGTTGCACTTTCATATCTAATATTTATTTGTGTGGTTTTGATCCAACCACATCTTCTAAAACAATTGAATAATAATGATGGAACCCTATGAGAAACCTAATCCATGCTTAAGACTATTTTTAATACTAGGATGTAATATGTCTCGTGACATCATGGTTAGATGTAAAGCTTTGTACTATGCTTTCTAGCACGATAAATTCAGTATATTTTTTATACAAATGTAGAAATTTTGAGAATTCGACGCCCAACAACATCGCAGAATAACAACTTCAAATTACTTTTGATTCAAGAAAGATTCGATGGAACCAAAAATGTTAAAAAAAACTTGATTGACTGAAAGCAGACGATCAATTTTTCATCAATTTTCAACCGATAGCTTAGAAGTTAAAAAAAGCTAAATACTTAATTTTCTAATGCAGTGGAGCTTGAAGTTCAACTTATTAGCAAAAGCACATACGTGGCGACTAACCAAGATGAAGAGTGCGAATGTTGTGCATTTTCACATCGCTTGAAAAAGTGATATTTGTGTTATATATAAATGATGTTTTCTATCTTACCAAATACAACGTGCTTTGAGTTTTCAACTCAATAACAAATCTGTGAGGGTGACACAGACTCAAAGCAGATGATATTATATGAGGAGCACCATGAGACGTTATAATTACTGTAGAATTGCAATAATAAGAACAAACAAATAAATTATTACAATTGCCAAATTGGAGAGACATGTTGGAATATAAAGATGCACAAGGCATATTATAAGGCCACATGCAAACACGTTGCATGATTCATATTTTTCACTTCAAAGGAGGTACATACTTATATTTCTTTAATTATTATTATTTAATTATTATTATTTAATTATTATTTTTTGTCTTTTCAGCGATACATTTTTGCTGCACGAAAGGAAAATAAAACAATTTCCAACTATTTATTGCAGTTCTTCAATTGGGGTTTGTTCTTATTTATTTTGTTTGAAAACTAATCCAATTAAAACAAAATTATGTAAACATATTTCTTTAATTAGTTAATTATGTAAACATAATTAATAATAAACATATAGAATCTTCTTAGATCCTTGGACAGAAAAGAATCGTATTATTGACAGATATGATAGTTGGCATGAACTAATTTATCAATTAATTAGTTAATTTTTAATATAACTAAATCCTTATCAAATCCAACAAATAATAGATACCATTAATTTACTATCTAAGGTCGTGGAGAATCTTGAAAAGATCAATAGCGTAAATTCATCTCTATGCTAAAGACGTTGATCCAAAACTTATCACTCGGAAATGCAAGGACCATTGAAAATATTGCGTATTTTTTAATGCTATCGTTTCTCGTATTAGGTTTTGACAGCTCGACTAACTTATGCGTTACAGGGCCTAACAGACACCTATCGAGTCAGAGTTTAACTTCTAGGCCTCGAGACTCGATCTTGGTGTGCTAAGTTCTCGCTGCGTTATATAGTTAATTGGTTAAGATGCAATCGATTTTCGATCTCGAGCAATGACCTTATAATTTTTGCGGTAGAAGAGAAATAGTTGTTTGAAGAGTTTTTTGGGGAAAGTTTTTTTTCCCCATCTAGATTCTCTCATAGCCCATGACTCACTTGGGCCCATTAACGGCCATCTCACTGAAATTAGGAAACTTTAATAACATCTCAGCCGTTCGTTTCGGTTTGATTACTAGCCAATCGAAGCCGTTAGATTAGATCAAGAGCATTTAGTTTTACTCTTACCTCGGTTTCCCTAGTCAACGACAACTTCTTTTTAGCGCCAACTTCTATTTAGCGGGAATCTTCGTAAATTCTCGCTTTTGCCCTCACTTATTGAGTATCCAATCATGCACATCCACGTGGAACTTACACAACTCAGATAATCCCCACTCAGAAACTCATTTTCGGGGAAAACTTTGTAGCCATGATCGGACGGTTAACAAGGCATCCCTTCTCTGCATCTATGAATCTGAACAGTTCGATTAACTGGGTTTTATACACCGTTGGATTGACCGATTAAAATGATCTGACCGTCCAATATGAACAAAATTGAAATTTCAAAATTAAGGAGAGAGAGGGAGGAGAGACGAACGAGGTGCCCTTTTTGTTCATCTCCTTCTTCGTCCTTAGGATTCCTCACTGTAAATCTAACTACAAGCCGAAACCCTGAACCATTAGTTTTTTTAATTTCTATATTGCTTCTGTCTCGGGCGAAACACCTTCCAATTTGGCTTCAGAGTCGCTGGGCTTCGGCCTAATCTTCAGCTGTTAAAAGTGCATCTTTTGCGGCGTTTAAAGTATTGTTTGGCGGTTTTTTTTGTTGATTTGGATTTGAATGTAGGTGAATTAGGTTTAATTCTTTTAATTGGATTTTCGGTTGAGTAGTAATCTGTGGATTGAGGTGATTTGGTTCTGGGAAATTTGGAATTGTTTGTTGTGTTTATTTGAATTTAAATTTGATGGGGGAAGGGGAGGCGGGTGATTCGGCTCCAGAAAATTCTCAGCCAGATGCGGCGGCGTCAAATGACGCTGCTTCGTTAGATATCCCAGCTAAGAAGCTCGCGAGGCAGCTGGATTTTACGGGCTTTGGAAGGATGTCAGCGAGTGTGGTCTTGCCGGAATATCCCCAGCCTCAATCTCAAACACAATTGCAGTCACGCTCTCAGTTGTCACTTGTGACAGTGCCTCAGAGCCAGGCTCAATTGCCACTGCCGCCTCAGTCACGACCACAAATGGTGGTTATGCCCGTCTCTTCGTCCCCAAGGGTTGCGTAAGTCATAGTCATTGAGCTCTATATAATATTCTATTTATCCTTCTATAGAAAATATCTAAGAGTTGAGAATATGAAATTTTAGATTTTGTTTGCACGGCTGGGGATAATATTTTACCATTGAAATGAAGATGTATATTACTCCTTTCATTTTGTATAAATACATCAATCTCTGGTCGATCATGCTTGCATCTTTAGGATTTGGATATCATTTTGCGAATTTACACTCATTTTAATCTGGTAAATGCACTATTTTAATGTTACGATATAGCATCCTTCTTACTTTGCTTTTTTCAAACTTATTACCTCACAACTTCACGAAGATGATCATGTCTGAAGATAGTGTTTGATGTCACTGCTACGATGAAGTTTTGTATTAATTTGTTTTCTGCATTTAGTGACTGTAGATTTGTGCATGGTGGAAGTTCTTTGAGAAAAAAAGTGTTTTGGAGTCTGACACATGAATAATATTAACTCCTTTATTTACCCATCAGAAAACCAGATTCCCCAAAGTCAAGGGCAAGATCCAACACTGAAGCAAAAGATTGTACTCCGAAGAAGCAAAAACAGTGTAATTGTAAACACTCCCGATGCTTAAAGTTGTAAGTTGCTTATTCTAACGTTTTCAATCTTAGAAGAGTCAATATTTGAAAAGATAATATTATCAAGAAGCAGAAATAGTGTAATTTTAAACACTCCTGGTGCTTAAAGCCATCAGTTTCTCATGTTAATCCTAAGTCATCTTAGGGGAGTCAATATTTGAAAAGCCATCATTTTGGTTAGGTCCATATTTTGAAGCTTGCCTCAAGGTGTTCTTGGCTATAATTTTCAGGTTATCATTTCCTTGAACATTATGAATTTCAATGTTAAAAGTTATTTGGTATCATTGTCAGAAGATTAACTACAATCAACAGATTATTTCAATTACTATAAAATATATGAGTACTTTTTCGTGCAGGTATTGTGAGTGCTTTGCATCTGGAATATACTGTGATGGTTGTAATTGCATAAACTGCTATAATCATGTGGAAAATGAAGCTGCTAGGCGTGAAGCAGTTGAAGTAACTTTGGAACGTAATCCAAATGCGTTTCGACCAAAGATTGCTAATAGTCCGCATGGGACACGTGATAATAGGGTATGTTAGTTTTTGCAGTTGGAGAAAGGACATTTTTTGTTTTCTTTATCTAAGAACTTTTAGATGACCAAGACTCCAATTCCTAGTTTCTCATAAATGTGTGGCTACTTTAGCATTTTTTATCTTTTCTGTTAAGTTAGTTGAAGACAATTGGATAGCCTTCCTAATTTTCTAATATGAGCTTACGTTTTCATAAAGTTGCTTTGTTTGTGAAGGGAAGTTGTATTACAGTATGCATTCATTTGTGCGTGAGTTGAAGTTGAATTTCGGAAGTGTTTTTTACCCTTTTGAAGTTTGTCTTAATACAATATAACTTTTTTGGGGCAACGAGTTCATGAGATGTTAAATTTTTCATTGTTTTGATCTAGTGAATAGAGATGCATTTGATTTGGAGCTTTTTCTTGATGCTATTATTATATTCTGAAGTTAGCACATATGCACTGAGCATTTTTAACCGTTTTGTTTTGAATTAGCTCACTTGTAATCTTTTCATGACTTATCAAAGTTTAAAGTTTGATGGCATCATTGCTCTTTAATGAAAGTTATTGACTACCAAATTGACTACTTTGATTTCTTCTAGGAGGAGGCTGGGGAGGTTCAAATGTTGGCAAAGCACAACAAAGGCTGCCATTGCAAGAAATCAGGGTGCCTAAAAAAGTATTGTGAGTGTTTCCAAGCCAATATTCTCTGCTCTGAAAACTGTAAATGCATGGACTGCAAAAACTTTGAGGGAAGTGAAGAGAGACAAGCTCTATTCCATGGGGACCATGGGAACAATATTGCATACATACAGCAAGCAGCTAATGCTGCCATAACTGGAGCTATTGGATCCTCTGGATATGCATCCCCTCCAGTGTCAAAGAAAAGAAAAGGACGAGAGCTTCTTTTTGCCCACACACCTAAAGATCCTGCAATTCATCGGCTGGCTCAATCACAACAGGTTATGCCAACATTATCTCATCCCAAGGCTGTTTGTTGTTATACGCTCCACTCCTAGGAATGTTTGAGGGTGAAGTACATATTTAAATCCTTAAATTTGAGGGTGAAAAGCTAGTATATTAACTTCCCTAGTCAGGGTTAGTCTTACAAAAATTGCGTTTTTATATCGTGAGTTTCTCTATCGGATGAGTTTATGGAGAGCAACAATTTCTGATGGAATTGTTATAGTGATTTCATAATAAACAAATTGGAAACTTCAATGTCTGAGGCAATATTGGTGCTAATACAAAGCTCCAACATTCGATTTTCTGACCAACTTGTTTATCTCTAGAAATTGGCCATGATTAAGTGACAAAATTGTGTTTTTTCTATTGAACCTTAATGATATGAACTTAATTGGTAATGACATCAAGTTCAAGAGTTTATAAAAACAAGTACAAAATGTACTTGGTCTACGCCCATACGTTTAAAAATTAATATACTCTTTAATTTATTTTTCTTGTATTATCTTTTCTACTTTGAAATATTTAAAAGTTCCAAATCTAGTTTTCTAAGTGCAAAGTAACATTTCAGCTCATAATTTTTGTTCGGTGGGTCTTTTATTCTGATGCTAACTTTAGTTAATATCAGGAAAATGAAATTAGAACTTCTATGGCATCCTTGCCTTCTATCACTGCTACTCGTGCTGGTTCCAATGGGGCATTGGGCCCTTCAAAGGTCACTTACAGGTTCAGATGGTCCTCATCAAATTGCTAATATGATTTATGCTTTTTTTTTTCAGTACTAATAACTATATTATATGATGAAGATCATTGTTAGCAGACATCATCCAACCACAGGATTTGAAGGAGCTTTGCTCTGTGTTAGTCGTTCTATCTAGTGAAGCTGCCAAGACACTTGCAGGTATAATAAATTCATCTTTTTTTAGAGACAGGTAAATCTTCCTGAATGGTCCACTGAGTTGTTGAAATACCCTGATAATACACTGTACTTCTTGAGATTGATGCATATGCATTGACAGGTGCTAGTGGGATTTATGAATGTCTTTTTTGCGTTAATGGAAAACCAATTTATCTTGACCCTTGTATATCAAGAACTTGCCTTACTGTTCAATCATACCAAATCTCCTTTAGTTTGTGTTAGAAAATCGAACAATAGGAGAAAAAGACAATCAGTATGAAACTAGGACATCAATTTAGAGTGAAAAGCCCTTTGAAGATAAAAAACCATGAGTAAATAAGAATTATCACTATGAAAATTGAAATTAGCAGTTATAAATTTTGTGACTCGAACTTACATGTATTATAAGAGAGACAAAATCTTAAAATAAGATCATAACATGTGCTCATGACTCGACTCAAGAGGATTCAAGTCGTTGAACTCTAACAGTTTGTATATTCCATAGAGTAGGACTTAAATTTCCTAGATGAGTAAATTAGCAAGTGCTGTATGTAATACAATTCATCCTTCCAGATCAAAGAAATGCTGAAAATCAAGTAGAAACGTCCGTTGCTTCCTCAACTCATGACAGGCTGCAGAATGAAAAGGATTCTGCTGAGAAAGCTATGAATGGTGATTGTTCAAGCGCAAACGAGGATAATATAGTCAATAACTATAAGAATACAAATTCAGAAGAAGCAAATGTGCCAAAAGGCCAACCTATGTCTCCTGGAACTTTAGCTTTGATGTGTGATGAAGAAGACACGTTGTTTATACAATCTTCTTTTCCCAATGGGATGGCTGGCAATAGTTGCCCTACCTCATCACAAATGCCTCAAGAACGAGAAAGGTTGGAAGTTTATGCAGAACAGGAGCGAATTGTCTTCACAAAGTTTCGAGATTGTCTCAATAAGCTCATAACTTTCGGCAAGATAAAAGGCAAGTTGTCAGTTTCTGATTTTGGCAAGTTAATAATTGAACTTTAGAGATACTTCTAATCTGGTTGGCTTTCTTTTTCTCTTTCTCTTTGTTGTTATTTTGAATTGCAAAGACCGAACTATAGAAAAAGGAACCCACCCTTCCTAAGTTTCATCTATGATTTGAGAAATGAATAAATGTTGACTGAGAATGAAATTTTAAACAAAATGAATTGTTTCTATCACCATAGGAATGAATAAATGCCGACTAGGAATAAATTGTCGTGCTTTGCTATAACTGTACTATTTCCTTCATGCAGAAACAAATTGCTCTTTTCAAGCTCGGAACGACATAGGAAATCACAAAGATCAACTCTGCAATGGCAGTATTATATCCCAACCCGAAGGCAGAAGTCAACAACGACACGAGCCCGTCATCATCAACGGGACTGGAATGATCACAGCCCAACAGACATCACCGACGGCTAATTCATCTTCAGCAATCCCTTTGGATGTTCTTCAGCCGAAAATCCAGTCTCTTCCCGAGAAACGAGGAAATCAATCAAAAGGGCGAGAAACAAGAGTAAGAGACTGAAATTATGATGTTAAAAAATGTTGTACTCCATCGTTATTGGAGTAATTCCGGTCTTTGGTGTCGCATCGTGATCTGATTTATTTATTATATAAATTATAATAATAATTGTTTGACATATCAAAGTAAATGTATAAATCTTGTTTCATTTTTAGGGGAACAAAGTGGGAGAAGAGAGAACAAGAGATGGATTAAAAAGACATGTTACATCCTTGGAAAGTTCTCAGGCATATAAAGACATGAGGTAAAATGTAATTTAGTAATGAACTCAAAACTCGATTCAAGTGATATTCTATTTTAATTTTATGACAAAAGCTGTCGAATTTCCAGGACAAATGAAAAAAACGTGACAATTTTGACTGTTTTTACTCAAAATTAATGCACCTATGCAATGTTATGCTTATTTTATTATTCTATTTTATCAAAATGTACTTATGCAATTTAAGAGTAATTTAGATAATAAATTATAAATAATTAATTATTACTAATACCAATTATATATTTAATAAAATAGATTAATAAGTTATATTATAAAGGTTAGTAGCTATTTTGCCACTAAGTTTAAGGACAATACGTCAAAAAACCAAATAAGATGCCCATTAAGATGCAACCGCCCGCTTATATTTTTCAGTCTGCTTTTAGGATTCTCCTCGTGTAAGAAATAAAAAACCAAATTTTATGGTCCGGTCCAAGTTTTAACAAACCGGACCACGAACACCCCTTTTTATTATCAACTATCAACTAAAGCCCTTTTTGTTTCGAAGCAAGAAGAAGAGGAAGAACTCGGAGGAGGAATAACGCTGAGCTGTAATGGCGTCCTCGAAGGTGGTCACTAGGTTGTCTTCCAGGTTACTGGCTATGGCTCCGAAGCTTTGCAGAAACTCTCTTTCTTCCGAGATCCCTTCGCCCAAACTTAATTCTCGCGCTTCGCTTTTCGATTCCGCTACTCGAATTGGTCGCTCTTCCAGGTAAGAATGAACGGAGCTCATATTTCTCTCAGATTGAATGTTGAAAACATGAATGATATTTTTTGAACAAACGTGAAGATATATCATCATCTTCTTCTTTGTCCTCGTCGATTCTCCATTTTTAAAACTCCGTAAATTTTAATAAGATTTTTCTTCTACGTTGTCTGCAGATCTCCGGTGGAACTGAGCAGCCAGGAATCTCTTATGCCGTTGCATAGCGCCATTGCTTCTGCACGATTGATATCAAGCTTAACAACTGAATCTCAGAGCTGGGGTTTAGTTCCTCAAGGTTGATAATATACCTCTTCAATGCCCATTGCTCTTAGGTGTCACATATGTTGATGAAACTGATGAACTAAATCATATTACAAGAGAAGTAGTAGATGAATGATTTCCTGTTTTCCTAAGAAAGGCCTTGTGAACTTATTACATTGGTTAGTATCTGTTCATTGAAGTATATTTGTCTTAACTAGAGATTAAATTTTCTGAAAAGGACTGTTCCCTATATTGATGAAATAATAAAGAAACAATTCAAGAATGGAGAAGCAATTCAGTAATGATTCCTAGAAATTTGCAAAAAGAATGACTAAAGTGGATGAATGTTGAAATTGATTGAAAACACTGGGATAAAGTAGTAATCATTTTATGCAAATAAGCTATCAAAAGTTACTTTCAAATGTATTAAGCGTAATTTTCAGTTATATGATTCGTTTATAATAAAAAAATCATGATTGGCATATATTTATTCTGTGTATTGCTATAATTAAGTCGATTTATTTTTGTATTGTAACCTACTGTCATCTGTTTAGTGTATGTGCTGTTTAGTGTCGTATGATATTGATACAGGACAGAGATACTATCATCTGTTTTTTCTTAAATCTGTACCTTGAAACTCTCATGCACGTTATTCTCATTCAATGTAGTGAAATTGAAACTTTTCTTTCGCGGCATTTCAAATTGGCCTTTCCCTTTCCCGAATGACACTCTTTTATAAATTGTCCAACTACCTTCTTCTCCTTCATTCTATGTCTTTTCTTTGAATGATAAAACAGCATTTGCTCTTGAATAATTGACATTTTGTTTAATTAGGGAGGTTGAGGAACGTTACAAATAGTCCTGCAAGAAGGAGGCTTCTAACTAGTGTAATATAATCAGAAATAATGAATCTAAATAAATGTCACAAAAATGTGGTTCTGATATGTTTTTCTGTTTAAAATTTTTTATGTTCGATTTACAAAAAAGTGTCTGAATCATATCGTTTTTATACAAGTTGTCTTTCTCAACTACGATCACTCAGATTTTCATCTTTCAATTATGTGCTAATTCTTTCTTTTATCTTGATTTCAGGTATT
This sequence comes from Begonia fuchsioides, assembly GCA_003255005.1. Taxonomy (NCBI): domain Eukaryota; kingdom Viridiplantae; phylum Streptophyta; class Magnoliopsida; order Cucurbitales; family Begoniaceae; genus Begonia; species Begonia fuchsioides. The sequence goes on from QAOC01034157.1 coordinate 564,740, forward strand.
TCAATGCCTTTATGACTGTTGCTCCCAGCAAGCAATATTTTATGGTTGTTTACAATGTCATCGATGGGATTTACTCTTCAGTTGACAGTAGAGGCTAATGTGCCCAAGTTCTTATGCAATGAATAATGCCTTAAATGATGCTGATTACTGCTCAAAGTTCCTTTTTAGTTCATTAAATATCTGAATCTTTATTTCAAGCTAGGTGGAGCTTGGTGATGATGAAATTCATTATCTTATAAAGCCTCAGTTTTGATGTTAAAGTTACCATTTATGCCAGATATTACAATATTTCTGATTGTCAAATGTTCATATGAGACGGTTGTATTGAATTTTACTTGCGATTTGCTAGATTCCTGTGTCAAATGTGGACAGCCATTAAAGTCATCGACTTTTTTGAAAATCCATGTTAAGCTTAAAAACAAGAAGAAAGAAAAGAAAAACACAATCTGACATTAGCTAGAAGTTTACATAATTGTATCCAAAGTCTAAAACTTCCCTGTCCAGTGTTCATAGCAGGAAGGAAGCCCTACACAAGATTATGGGTAGCTAACTCAACACAATCCTACTTGGGTACATATGAAAATCTCTGCTTTTATCTATATACTCTTGTATTTGCTGTGATCATATTACTAATGGCGAGATATTGGACTTCTTAAACCACTCAAACTTTCAAGCTTCTCCAAGTAGGAAAGTTTCTTGATGGCAGAGTGGCACAAAAGCTTCTCGTTTCCTTCTTTGAACCATTTTCTCACGGAGTGGTTCTTCGCACAAGCATCTTCTTCATTTGATACCCAACCCATGAAATCTGACAGGGTTTTCGTCTCTGATGTATCCAGCTTCTCTGCATTGTCTTCCATGGCAATTACTTGTGGGGATGACTTTATGAAAACCATATTGGTGGAGTTTTCTTCTGATGAGTCTTGATCAGTGAGACAATCAGCATCAAGCACATCCTCTATTCCCGACAGTATACTGAATGCTAAGCTTTCTATTACCCTTGAATAGCTCTCTAAAATTGAGTATCCCACATCCTGTCAACATATTAACCAAATTTAGTTGTTATTCAGTATGCAACATAATGTTTTTATTGCGAAGAACAGAAAAAATCCATTGATTATAAGGTTGTTACCTTGTTATATTGGATTTTACTGATGTCTAATGCAGATTGTGGAATTCCAGGGAATTTCTGTTTGATTAGAAGCAAAATGGTTTCTGCCCTCTCTTCAAAAAGTTCTCTTTTCTCCAGACTCACTGAAGAACCCCAGGTAGACTTTCCATCCTTTTGGTACATCTTTCTTTTCCATATTACGATGGAGGCTTCGATTCGATTTTTCAGGTTCACAACCTTGTGCTCTGTCGATAAATCCGAGCTAGAGAGGAATTGCTCGGGGTCAAAGTATTCATCCGTGATGCTTTTATATAGTGCATCTCCCAGGCAAGCTCTTCCATTCTACCAGATTTAACAAAATCTAGTCAAGTTTCAAAAACCTTTATACAATTCTATACATTTGGGAGTTGTTTTTTTTATTTACCTTTGGAAGAGATTCAATATAGTTATCTGGGATTTCCATTTCTGCTAGAACCTGAGCATTTATAGCCATGGTTGCCTTCAATACTTGGTTGACTGAATCCTTCTGGACTTGCAGCCATCTCCGAGCAACTTCCGACAATCCATCTTCAGGAATTCTAACTTCTGGTATCCACCATTTGTTTCCTTCTCTTTGCTCGTTTTCACCGTCAGATTCCTCGTACCAGAATTCGTTTGTGCCCCCAAATTGCTCCAAACAGTCCTGCAAGGGAAGAGTCCTTTAAAATATGATGAAAGCCTTTTGGGGAGATTAGAGTTTGTTTAAGTTCATTCTGTGTTTATATATCTTACGATTAGCATAGCATCAAGTTTGCGAAGGGCTGGAACATTTACGAGCAGATCGCTTCTTTTTCGAGTCACCATAATCTACAAAAAAACCCAAATCAAATTTCAGATTTTGAAATAGGTTAGTTGACCTTATTGTTAGTCTTAAGTAATCCAAAGAAGGAATGTCTATGTACCTCCATGGAGGTTCCATCCTTTGATTTCTGCTCTGAAGGTACGAACTCAACTATGTGATCTGTCACGGATAAAAACCAGTCCATCTCTTTTTTCCATTTTTGTTTCTTCTCTGCAGGCACAGGCTCGAGCTTTTTCTCCGAAAACACAGAAGCTGCAAAGAATAAAGTTTTCTAAAAACTGTTCTCTCTTGTGATAGATTGCTGTTTTCAAGATGGGATAAAAGTGCAGACCTGCAAGATTTGTTATGGCGTTGGACAATGCCAATGCAGAAGAAACTCCTTTTCCTCCTCCGGACATATCTTCACCCAACAGAAGCTTAGCAAACCTTTCCTTCATCATTTCCATGTCTGAAAGAAAATAATCAAATGAAATTCCTGACTGCTGAAAAAGAGGAAATGTATCTGCTGATAGTCATTACTACCTGAGATGCGTCTGCTTTGGGGGTCTGGTTTTGTTTCAGTGTTTCCGGCCAAGGAAAGAACTTTATTTTTGTCACTATTCAGAGACCAACCAATTTGCCAGTGATCGGAGGGGATTTCTCCGGCCATTCTTGGGCTGGGGCTATCATGTCCACATTCAAGGATCAAACTTTGAGCTTGTCTTCCCGGAAGTTCGAACATTTTCTTGAAATGAAAAGATTTTGACTTTCGCATGCTAGGTTCTTGGCTAAAAGTTCGAACCATTATGAGTTGAAGTATATATCTTCAAAGAAGGCAGAACAGAGCAATGGAGAATGGAAAAAAAACCCTGCAGAAAGAGGAGAGAAGCTGAGATAAAACTCTCGGGGGCAGGCAAGAAAGAAGAGAGGTTTTTGGGCTTGGTTAGTTGATGAAGAGGGAAGAGAGAGAAATCAAAGTGGGTTAGTTGAAGTTGTTGTGCTGAAATAGAACGTGGGGAGATGTCTCAGTCTGAGGAAGAAGAGAATGTTGGGGAGAAGTTTAGGCATTATAAGAAATTTAGTAAGTTGGTTAAGACTTTGTTTTTAAATGAGTGGTTTCAAGACATTCGTGCACAACCATCATCTCCTCTTTCTCTCGCTATCTCTATCTCTCTTTCTCTCTCTAGACACCCAAAATAGCCCTCTAGAATGACTATCTTTGATCATAGGTTAATCTTAGAGATAGGGTTGATTGTTTTAGAAATCTAGCTAGCATGATGATATTTTCTCATAAAGGTGACTGTTTTTTGGACCAATCCTTGGATGTTTTGAGCTTATCTAAACAAGAGAATGGTCTATATGAAGCTGCTACTTTTAGAAGCTTGGAGTTTATTTTTAATTTTTTTGTCAACGATCATGAAATTCAACTCCTTTTTGCTCAATATTCTTTATTTCGAGTCTAAATCTTCGTGGTGTTCTCAAATTTACATCCGAACATGTCATCTTATTCGAGCGACTGGATTACATGCTTCAAAAGTTTCGATCAACGATAGAAGACTGTTGACACTTTTGATAGGCTGATAGAACCTTACTGTTTTTGGTCGTGTTATTCCGAATGTGATAAAGCCAAGAGTTGAGACTTTTCTTTTGGGGTCATGGGGAGCAATAACACAGCAAGTAATTGACTCTTGTTTAATTTATTGTTTTGCGACAAAAAAGTCAAATAATTTAATCGTCTCTAATTTTATAGCAATTGAGATGTTAAGCTTTTCAAAACATACGCAATTTGTGTATCATTGTTACTAGGAGGCTACTCTTATAATATTAGACATGAAGACATATAATAACGCAATGGCATTTTCCAACACATTTGGTTGGTTATGTCGTGTTATTTTTTCAATTAAGTTTCAAAACTCAAAACGAGTTCTTATCAAATAGGGGAATTTTCACCGCAATTCATTTGTTTTTACAAATACTTCACTTTTGGCTCTTCAAACGAGGTGAGATTGCACGTTTCGTAAAGCCCTCATCTTTGCAAGGATAGCTGATACAAGCATTTAGACTCAAATTTGAAAAATCAAATGAGCAGTATGTTCAAGAAGACCTTTGAAATTTGGGCATTTTCTATTTTAGATATCTTCTACCATCAGAAAAATAGACAGGCAATCAAAAGAAGTAAATCATGATTTAAGTCTCAAACACTTCAATAGAAATTAAATACTTTTATTCAAGACCCACTCTTTTAAATTTAGGTCATGCATAGTTTCATTCATCTACCAGCATATTATAAACATTGAATAAACCCAAAACTAAAAAGGCAAAGTGGAATGCACGGACGAGAGCCCATCATAGCCTTCTCCTGTAGCTGCCCTCTCCATCTCTTGCAGTTCATACCCATTTGTCCCCTGTCAACTTTGACATTCCATGTTACTTTTCTATCACATTTTTGTTTACACACGTTCAATTTCATATTTGAAATAAAATATTGAGAGTTGTGGAGAAATTCATCGTCAAATTATCTTGAAAAATCTACTGTAGTTGTGCATCATCTAATGCTTATTATCTGCTTTGAACAAAGACCTCATCTATTTGATTTTATATTTATAGCTCAAATACGTTGTACTAGGTATCTACTTATAAAGCACAAATTTACTCTCCCAAAGTAAGGCGAGATTCTGCACTTTTGTGAGCAGAAATCCAAAAAACAAATTCTTAAGAACTCTTACTGTCAAAGAGTCGTCCGTTTTCTGCAGAAATACATACCTGGAGGGTCTCCGAGGGATCAACATTCGACGACCAGTTGAAATCGTAATACCTACTTGCAGCAGAAAGCTTCGATGACAGGAACTTGAACAAGAAAGAAGAAGAAAATGGCGTTAGTTTGTATATTAAAACATACAAAGTTGAAAACCTAGTTAGTAATACCTCGATTTGATTCTGCAGAGATTGGATATAACTTGTTATAACATCCAACATGACAGCCATTCCCATCGTCTGCAAATAAGAACATAATTAAAAAGCCCTAATTTGAAAAATAAAGACTTTTGAGCTCTTGAAACCCTAGATCTCACCTTGTAACATCCTGGAACTAGGTCTTGTAAGCATTTCAACCTCTGATTTATTTTCTCTCGTCTTATCTGCAATTTAAATTTTTTTTTTTTAATCTAAAATACAATTTTGAAACCCATAAATTATAATGCAGGAAGAATTTACCCTTTCAGCCAAGCTGTGATTATCAGTAGCTTGGCCTCGTTTGGCTCGTACATGGACTACTTCTCTTGTCTTCTCTTCGTTCTCTCTTTGTTTATCTTCTCTTCTTCTCTTTCTTCCTCCCTGGCCCTGCCATTAAATAATTCCACCATATAAACTACTTATTCAGAAGAAATATATACCAGTAAAGACAAGATTTTAATTAAAAATTCCATCACCACAGTATTTTCTCGGGAGAATGGAGAGTTTTCAGCTGATAGAATTCCAGTGAAACTAGAAGCAGATTCTGAAGACATTGGAAGATTTAAATGATGAAAATTGTTGACTGTATTGAGAGGGATTTCTTCAGAGAATCCATTAATGGCGAACGGAGCTACTCCTTGAACATAAATGGCAGAATTCTCTAACGCAGTGAAGGCCTCCATCTCTCTTAGAAAACTATGTTTCGAAGCCATTTACAGACTGAATCTCAAGAAGCCGTTTCTCAAAATATTGCATGTGCGTGGAGAGTATTAATACATAGATACCATAGTTTCACTTATAGTCTTTACTTTTCACCGTTACAATTACAGTGTCATAATTTTATCGACGTATTAATTAAAATAATAAAAGGTGAAAAATAAGTCACAATCAAACAAATTAACCACCGATACATCGATAAAATTCATACGTATTACGGTGACCTAAAAGATAATGCAATCATTTGACGTATTTCTACCGATAGTTAGTTCGACCATATACTTTAACAAAATTCACGTTATAACTTGTCAGGCCATGCATAGCCTAAATTACCATCAATTAAATTAAGTAAGATTAAAGCTTAATAAATGCTAAGTCTGATAGACCTAACAGTATTTAACTTTTTTCATGAAATTGATGACGAACCAATCGTACAAGTACAAATCGGGACGAAAGTCTATAAATGATATCTTTTAAAGCTAAAATTTGTAGCATTCATAGGTAGCGGATTCATCTAACTCATTTTCGGATCCTTGGAACAGATAACTAGTCTTATCAATCCCAGTCCTGAGGTTCTACATTTAGAATTTCTGCTCTCGTGTCAATGCATCCAAACACATCCTTTGACAAATTGACCTTCCCATAAATAAATAAATAAATATACACATATAAATAAGTCACGATAGAGTTAAAATGTACAGATATTTATGAAATAGAGATCATAATTCTGAATAGAATTATGAGTAAAAAATCTGAATCAGATAGCTCAAATCGAGCATGAGTTTTTAAAAAACCTTTTTCAGGCTCCTTCGAACGTTCAATACAGCTACAATGACACTAATTTGGACGTCTGTATAGACGCACTGACACTCTTTCAGACGTTTGAACTCCTTCAAATCCTATATATTCGTTCATTTTTTCTTTATTCTTACCCAATAATTTCTTGAGATTGGTAGTATACGACGAGATGCACGATGACTATTAATTCTTTATGTTAATTGAGTTGTGTACGGCTAATGTTAAGCGTTCTGTCAATAAAAGTATAAACAATTATAAAAAAAATATCATCGATTGAAAATAAAAAAGTACAATCATAATAAAAAAAAATACAATTACAAAAAAACCAAATCTAAAGAGGCTACTGAAAACTGCCAAAATAAGACATTAATCGATTAGCGTTACATTCGAGTAAAGATTAAAGTGCTTAAATAAATATATTATTTCATCATTTGTGCAGCAAAATTAAGCGATGAGCATCCATGTTCGTCAATCAAAACCTACTAAGAGTGGGGGAAAATAGAGAGGGAAAAAGAAAAGGCAAAGGCATATGGGTAGGGAAGAAGAGCATTGAGTGTAGGACTTTTATTTTCTTCATTTAGAAGGACATTCTTCTACAAATTGCATGTAATTTCAACTACTTGTGACTTTTCATGCTTCGTATTAATCCATCTCTCAATGGAAATCTGATTAATTTTGCTAATCTATGATTGATTTTGTTAAACCTTGCTTAATCATCGTTTACAATTTATCAATTAATTTTGATTTTAATTGAAGAATTAGTTGGGAAATAGAAGTTCATCTCAATCCAAACTCCATGGTTTCTAATTAACATCTAATTAAATGATTTATTATATTGATAAGGGGTGGGACCTGTCATGTTGGGTCATTTTCTTTCCAAAATTTATCTGCTTCATTGGGTGGTTCTTATAAAATTGCACTTGGTATCAACTCCAAAGAATAAACGATATGTGATCTGAAATTAACCTAAAATTGAGTTAGATTATGTTAGCATTCACATAAATATTTGGTTTGGACAGGTTAAAACTTGCAAAAGGAACTCAATCCTATACAATTCACTCATTTCTTCATAAAATTTGAGTTGAATCGATTAATCGTCTCGGTACTGAGGGGCAATTTGTGAAAATTTGATCTGAATCTAAACCAATTGAATAACCGATCCAAACTGAAACCGACTTAAAATTTGAGTTGACATAAATATTCGGTTTGAGCGTGTCAGGTTGACATCTTCTTTTAAAAATTATAAAACTAATTTGATTCGACACGAATTGTTGCGTCCAACTGATTCAATTACAACCCCTAATATTAATAGCAACCCCTAATGTTAATTTGATTCGACACGAATTGTTGTGTCCAACTGATTCAATTACAACCCCTAGTTTTCTACCAACGGTGCTCCCTTCTCGAAAGTTTCTTTTTCTTTGACTAAATTAAAAAAGACAATTTAATGCAAAGGAATTATTCTAAGAATTAGAAGTGGACGTGATCCGGTCTGACTTGATTTAGAAAAGATAAAACCAGACTAATAAATTTTGGTTTTAAAAATTTTGAACTAGGACCAGAACCATTAAAAAATAAGACCAGACCATGAGCGGACCAGTAATTATAGCCAGATCTGGTCATAATCTTCCCGTAGGCCAGAACGACCACCTACAAAAGAAATAGTCAAACTGAACATAGCAGACGAGCGCTATAAGGTGAAGCCGTTCACATCTTCCCGTAGGCCAAAACGACCACCTACAAAAGAAATAGCCAAACTGAACATAGCAAACGAGCGCTATAAGGTGAAGTCGTTCGTAGCGGATGACCACTATGGGTGCAGTCCAACATTTTTTTAAATTATTTGAAAATATTATCACAATGATATAAAATTTTTACCACACATCCAGAATAATAGAAGATAATAGTTTAAAGAGTTTTTTGAATTTTTAACAATTGTACGATTTATTATAATTTTTCGAACATAGAAAACAAAATAATTTACTAAAAATTCGTACGTCAATAAATTTGTTGACAAATTTAAGGATAAAATCTCACGATGTTGAACTACTATACTCCAAAACTATTTGAAAAAAAAGATTCGAACAAATCAAATATAGGTGAGTTAAATTCTTAGCTTGTTGGGATTTTGTAACTAAAGGCGATAACTAAAAATTGATTCCAAAAAAACATAAT
>QAOC01034157.1:573706-595381 GCA_003255005.1 Begonia fuchsioides
TTTTGTTAACCCCTACTAAGAATTAAGGAACTTGTGTGAAATATAATATAAAGGCAGAAGGAGAGGTTGGCCCGAAAGTCTCAGAACAACAGGCCAAACTTCAGACCTCTTTTAAATTCACGATCTAGTTCAAGTCCATGGGTTTATTAGATTATTTATCTTTCGGTTTATTGCATGAGTTGTTGGATTCGTTAAATTGGACGATAAGTTGTCGGTACTCCATTCAATCCGTCGACTCAAACTACATCCACATTCTCATGTACGTCTGTGAAGGGACTGTGGCAGAATCCCATTCCATCTCGTGTAGATTAACTCTTTGAAATCAATTTTCGATCTTATTATGAACTCTCGAACAAACATTGTGTTGGAAGATCAAATTGGATTAAGTCATTTAACCCGATTTAACAGTCACAAGTTGCAATACTCAAATTTCAAAATACAGTTAAGAGGTCTCAGTTAGTCACATATGAAATTAATTTTTACTCATGGGCATGCTATGTTTGTAGATTGAATAAGGAATATCATACTCGTTATGTGCAATATTATTGTTTTTTAATGTTAATAAAAACATATTAGAAACGACAAAAACATGTCTTTCTTCCATGGAAGCAATTGACTGAATAAGGAAAGCTTCTGTTGACCATGAATCTCCTTGAGACTCTCATGGGATGACACCTTTTTTCTCCCCTTCAATTATTGCTATCTTTCTTAGTCTTTTCCAAAGCTTTTTAAGTCTATCTACTCATTCCCCACTTCCATTGCAACTCAACTCAAAACTCAAACTCTTTATGACATCTTTAAGATTGATCACATTTAGTGGACGACAAAATATTCTAGAGCATCTTGCGGTTGGAATAGTTAAAAATATATTACACGCTACCAAATTCATTTGAAACGATCTGTTGTCTTCTTTTGGGATTTAGTCGATTTATTTCATGATAAACTAGAACTTTTTTGCTTGAACTTGTTCGATTCTAGGTAAGGAAGAACAGGTGTGTGACAAATAGTTTGTCTTGTTAAAGAAGAAAGAGGGTTAAAGATAGGAATGATGCCCTCACAAGTAAACACCCCACAAGTTTCATCGCCATTGCCTCCATGCCTTATCTTTCTTCCTCTTCTCAAGGCTTTTTTCTCGATCAATAATCATTCCAATAAAGTTGATGTGTTCTAATAATTGGGTCCTAGGGTCTCTTTTAACACGGATAAAATATCTTTGTATGCAAATAAATCAAATAGTTTGAGTTGAATAGTTTCATCACGAGAAGATCTTAAAATTCTATAAATCATCCACTTACCTTTGCTTTCACTGCCACTGTCTCTCTCTCTCTCTCCTTGAAGATGAGAGAAAAAGCAGGCGTATCTAAGGGGAAACAGATTGCTGAAGAACTCGAAGAAGCTGAGTTAAGAAGAGGGCCATGGACGCTAGAAGAAGACACTCAGCTCATTCATTATATCGCTCATCATGGAGAAGGGCAGTGGAACATGTTAGCCAAATCTTCAGGTCAAAACAAAAACTCCATTTTTTGTTCTTCGTCGAATCCACCTTCTTTTCCGCCATTAAAGCTCGTTGCTTCTTCTTCAACAAACCCATTTTCAGGCCTGAAAAGAACCGGAAAAAGCTGCAGATTGAGGTGGCTGAATTATCTCAAACCAGACGTGAAACGGGGAAATCTCACCCCACAGGAACAGGTTCTCATTCTTCATCTCCATTCCAAATGGGGTAACAGGTATCATTTTCAAGATTTCGCCATCAATCTTAGCCGATTTTTGAATTATAAACTTTTTTTTGGACCTTCATTTTCAGATGGTCGAAAATCGCTCAGCATTTGCCCGGAAGAACAGACAATGAAATCAAGAACTACTGGCGAACCAGGGTTCAGAAACATGCAAGACAGCTCAACATAGAATCAAACAGTGAGAATTTTGTGGACCCTATTCGTCTTTCATGGATGCCGACATTGCAGCAGAGAATGGAGCATACGATCTCTTCTTCCATTTCCCCTTCTGCAACTCCTTATCCGCCATTGTCGTTCTCCTCACCGAGCACTATGAAAAACAGTCAAAACCCTTGTTCAGCAAGCGAAAGTGTTCATTTCTCTCCAGATTACTCGAACTCGAACTCGAACTTCTCTCTCCTCCATCAGAACGAAGAACAGCCATCGATTTTCATGCAGAACAAGAACTCCATTCTGAACACCAATGGCTACGAAGAGAATGAAAACAGCTACGGCATGTGGGATTTCAACCTATGCAATTATCCGTCGTTGGAAATGCACGACATGTCCGACATCGATAGCCACTTAGCCGAGCCTGAAAGCAGCTGGGACATGCTTGATTCTCTATGGAACATCGACATCGTTTAGAGATTTTTCTGCAATTTTAAGATTTTTATTTTCCCAATTTCTCATATTTTAAAAACCATTTATATAATTAGCAGGAGAATTTCAAGTTGGAGTTTCCTCGTAAATATTCTCTAAGATTACAAATGATGAACATGTAACTCAAGAAATTAAAGCTTTAAAATTTCTTGGTCAATACAAAAATGTCGTCATATTCACGTTGAAATTTCTGTGGTTTGACAAATGTGTTCGATTTTGATTCGATCGGTCCTCGATCAAGAACAAAATTCTTTGGCGGATTGTATAATTAAATGTATGTGGTAGATGATAATGGTCACATAGTCGTGGGTAGGAGTGTTTATTGAACTTAGGAATAAAGTACTGTGGCATTTGACATTTTAATAGTAGTAGAGTCAAGATAGTATATAGTTGGAAATTTGAATATTGGAATTAATATTATTTATTTATTATTGAGCTTGATTGATGGATTTATTTGTTTTGTACTCGAATTCTTTGAATTATCAGTCACATCAGTCATTTACTTTTTCGTGAGAAGACTGAACTCTTGATTGTTGTGGAGAATGCCACGTTTTTATAAAGAGCCCATCTTAGAGATTATTTTACATTGAAATAAAAAATTCGAACTTTATTTAGCTTATTAATAAAAAAGAATAATCCTTCACTTTCTGGGCATTTATTATTTATTTATTTGTTGAATGTAAAGAAAAAATTAAATTCGGGCTTGACTTAGTTTCTAGTAATAGGCGCTCGGTCTCTCACTCGGACGAATGATGCGTCTGAATATGCATCCGGAAGATTAAAATTTATTTTTTTAAAACTCATGTTCGAATTGACCTATTTATTTGGAAATCAGACCCGAATTTAGTTTTTTCCCTTAAATGTATACTAAGCACATTTAAAATAGGAACGTTTCCAACGAAAAATGGGTAAAACTTAGATTATTAAAATGATAAAACCGGCGTAAATATTGTAGTNCTACATTGACTTCGAAGTACCTCGAAGATTTATTTTTTTAGCACATAATTCAATGAATTTCAGAATTTCTTCCATAAACTATTTATTTTCCACAAAAAAAAGTATTCAAACGCATCTAATCAACATAAGAAAAGTAAAATCAGAGTCTAATCGTCAAACCAAAACGCATAAAATATCAAATATTTCTCCAAAAATTATGCACAGAATCTTTGAAACACAAGCAGAAGATTTGGAAGAGTTTTATTTGGACCATTTTAGTCCTCAAAAAATCTGCTATTGACTCCAGCTCTATACACCTGCAACTCCGCAGATGAAGTTATGGAGATATCTATGGAGGGAGGGACAAAGAGAACATCACCTTCTTCAATGGTGTAGTCTTCCATGGAGGAGCTTGAAATAATGGTTCCTTTTCCAGCAATGCAAAGAAAAAGAGATGGTCCGGAGAGGGAGGGAAACTCTATTGATACACCTGGCGGGAGATTGCTGTGGTCGACTTCGAATTCGTCGAATGGAGGGAGATATCTTTTAGTGTATGGATTAAGTGGAACTCCGGGTAGAATTTCAGGAAATCCCTACAAAACACAAGTGATAGATGTTGAAAATAGAGTTGCTATAAACCATACAGATTAATTTAGAGGCCAATTCAAATGAAGATACAATCAATTTTCACCTTATAAGCAATAAACACTATCAATTTTCTTGTGGAAACCCAAATTGAAGAAACCATGGCGGATTGAATCCATAAAGATGCACACTAAGAGAAAATATGATTACAATATTGTTGAATAATGATTCAAGAACTTAGGATGTGCTGACCAATATTCCAGTAACATAGTTCTTTTTTTTTCCCTCTAAGTTTTATGTTCTGTATTTCTTTAGATGCTCCAATCCGTCTTTGCAGCTTTTGATTTACAGGACCAAATTCAAATTGAATGACAAAAAGCTGTTGAATCTAGAATGACAGACATTTTCCTTAAATCATACAAATACCTTTTGCACTTTTCTCTCCTTTTGACTAGCTAACACAAGAAGCCAATTTCTTCCCATCTCTCACTTAATGACAGGCTCTAGTCATGATTCTCCCGATTAACATGTAAATAAACAATCCAAGAAAAAAATAACAAAAGAAAAAAGATCACAGCATCTAAAAATAAAATTTCATAAATCTCTTACTTCTAAACACAATCATTACCTGTTTATATGTTAGCATTGAGAGAAGGGTTGGAATATCCTGCCTTTTAGAGGTAAGCCCAGCACGAACGACATTGTCGGAGGCGGCCATGCACTCGACGCATTCACCTGAGATATATGCATGCGGTTCATTTGGCCCTAAATATAATGCTTCCCCACTATTCAGCTTCACGTAGTTTAAGAAAAATGCTGCAATCAGGCCTACATCATCAGGATATTGGCCCTCTAATTTTAGCACCAGCTCTTCTTTCACCGTTAACTCCCTTTTCTGATCACAAAACATAATGAATGAAGGAGCTATTAATGAAAGAAAAGAAAAATACTTATAAAAACTCACACAAATGTATATCTACGGAAAGAAAGTAGTTACCACTAGAGAGAGAGAGAGAGTAAAGTGTAACTTAGCTGCTAAATCTAGGGATCAGGTACAAGGGATGCACTAACTATTCCTTAAGCTAAATTCCCCTTTAACTTTGAGCCGATAAGTTAAAACATTTTTTGATGACTTCATTAAATGTTGAACATTTTTGGCTCCTGTTGGTCATATTTTTACCTACATTGGCTAATTTGACTAATCTATTTTCCGTGCTGCCTTGATATCACAACTAAGGTGGGATTAAATGACCATTATAAAGAAGAAATTGCGACATTTGACAAACTTTACAAAGGTATGAGTTGTTTTGCTGTTCTCAATGTCTATGCCTCTGAAATTCAAGAGTTACATTGAACTTTATCATAAAAAATCATCACAACAACGGTTGTAAATTGATAGATTTAATGAGTTGTAATACCTCTCTTTCCAAATGCAGACGCTTTTTCAATTTAGATACCATGTTTTGAACTGAACCTTTATTTGATCTCATAACTCGACTGAATATCGATGCCAAATCTGGGATTACTTCACCACCTCCCTCGTTTTGAATGGCATTGACAAATTGCTCCGCCATAGAACCACCAACCAATTCTACAATCTCAGGAACATTCGTCAACAGCTCTTTGAGTTCCTGGAAATAAAATTAAAATTAAAGGCACAAGGAACAAGATTAAGCTGCGGAGATTTTAACGATGGGAGTGGGAATTTGTCTACCTTGGGGCTAATAAAGCCACATAGGGCCTCAAATTCTGTCAATGCCAACGCCATTTCCGGCTTGTGGTTCTCGTCTTTGTAGAAATTAGGATGCGACTTGTGGAGAGCTCTCGCCATCTCCACATCTGGATGTGCCTGTATCGATAAAACCTTCTCCACTGAAATAACCTGTGAAATTTACATACATTATTCATCTGCATCACTACTTTTTTATCCAAATGAAAACAAAAAAATGAAATAATGACGATAAATTGAACAACGTCTGACCTTGAAGAGAAAAGGAAGATCGTTTCCCCATTTCTTCGCCACCTTATCTCCGAGAAGAGCAACGGGATCTTCCGAAATCCAATCCCTAAGACTTAAACCCTTAGAATCAAATCGATCTATATCGTCACTACCATGAACGACGTACGAGGGTCCAGATTCATGAGTTCCGATCCAGAATTCGGCGTAAGGTTTCCCCCTGTCAACACTTTGCAGTCCTGAATTAAGAGCGTGGAGCCTCGAAACATGAGAACTATCACCTACAACACCCCAATCGTAGTTCTGTACGGAGCAGTTTAACCTAATGGGCTTCCTGTTATGGATCGAATTATTGCCCCTTTTCCTCTTCTTCTTCAAATTGCCCTCGCCTTCCTCCTTCATTTGGTCATATCCAGGCTATGGCGGCGAGAAAATGAGCCTTGGAGTTGGAAGAATTCTCAGATTGAGGAAGAAATTTGAGGATGCTTTCTGAAATGCGTTCGTTGGCTGCAAAAAGGACAAAATAAAGAGTAGTTAATACCCGATTTAAGTAATCAACCGGGTTAATCAATTGGGTAGCTAATTCGGTACCCGACTCAAGTGCCCATATCACCATATGTGTTAATATTCTATTTTTAAATATAAGATTTTATTATTTTTCTTTTTGAAACACAATAAATTTGAGTCTAGATTAGATGAAAGATACATTAATAATTTTAAATATATATAGTGTTTTATTGACTGATTTCTTGAACTTCAAAATATTTCACCTGAGATCCTATTTTATTGAGAAAAGAGATAATTATCAATGGACACTCTGAACTTAGAAATATTTTCAACTAATACCGTAAACTTTTATTTGTATTAACGAGCACCTTGAAGTATAAGTAATTTTAAATGACAATTTAAACTTTTAATTCTATCATCGAATACCTTAAACTATTAGCGCATATTGAATTGACACATTAAAGTTCAATTATTTCAACGTATATCATAACATTAAATTTTTTGTTATCATGTATTTTTACATTTATATTTTTTTTTTATTCTATTTTTTTTCGATCATCCTAATCGAGAATATATTATAATTTGAAATTGTTAAAATTAGATTATAAAAAAAATTAATTAACTTAAATTTAACGATATGGTGTTGATTGATAATTTTTTAAATTTTGATATGTTAATTGATAAATTAAAAATTAAATATGTCTGTTAAAAATAGTAAATTTTAAAGTGTCTATTGAGAATTACCAAAAAAGACAAATATTTTGTTGCTTCTTTAATCTTAGATGCATATTTCATCCTTTAATATTTTCATGCTCGTCTTATTTATATATTACGATGTGAGCCCATGCTTTTTAGAGGAAAATTTTATAAAAGCATGCTTTGATTCGACCAACTTTACTTTCAAATATTTCTTTTTTTTTTCCTTAAGCAATTGCATTAATTTTTATTGGTAAGAAATTATTTTATAGTCCCCCATGTTGTAAAATTCCATCTTTGAACTTGCTATGTGTATTAGGCCATACAAGTGATAAGTGACAAAAAATATGTAGTATTTATAACAGTAATTACCATATAACACCATGTGATCAGAGATATTTTTATTAGTTACGCACTAAATTTTTAATTAGATTAATTGGAATTTTTAAGTAATTCTATTTTTAAATGAAATTTTAAACTTTTAATACTATCAATTGATACCTGAAAATGTAAAAGTATTTATAACTGACACCTTTAACTTTAGAATTTTATGAATAAACTAATTAACTAAAATTTAACTACAAGATGTCTTTTGATAATAGTCTAAACCTAAATATGTCAATTTACAAATTAAAATTTTAAGATGTCAATTGATAAATATTCACGCTTTGAGATGTCAAATGATACAACTAGTATTTTATAGTGTTACTAGAAAATTACTAAAATCTATAAGTTATCTATTCTATAAAGTTGCCTAAATGACTTAATTAATGAAATTATTAGATTAGATTCAGTGAATTATGAGTGCGCTCTATTTGGCTTTCAAGGTATGATTACAAATAACATTTCAACGCAGGTCGAGAGAGAATCATAAAGAATTACATGATCAAAGACTTATATCACCGTCATTGCCAATGGAGAGAAATTGAAATTCTATAGTATGTTAATGAACACCAAATATTTTTACAGTCATACAAGTACAGGTTCGAGTAAAGAAAAATTGAAGAGATTTTGATCAAATCGATAAATGAAGAAAAGTTAGCAAATCTTCACAAATATAGCGAATAAAATATATTTGTTCGACGCTACTTACTACACGCATTTGATTTAGAGTTATTCTTTATTTAACTTCTTATATTCGCTAATTATATACTATTAGACTAACATCTGGAAAAGTAAAAAGTGTTGTGAATAGAGATGGACAAAACCTGACTAACAATGCAAAGTAGACCAAAATTCTTCTGCGTTGGTTGGTTTTTGTTTTATTTTTTAAAGAACTAAATATAATTAAAAAAAATTAGTACACGCAGAGGGGTTCATATTTTACCGTCTTGATTTTAGTTTTAAAACGGTGGATACCAACTTTGATTCTATTTCGAGATAAATCTAAACGGCGAAAATGTGATTTGAAAAATAAAAATGACCTAAACATGGGAGTTAACATCATCGATGAATAAACTATTTCCACAGCAAAAGGAAAAGCTTCGTTGGAAACCCTGAAGATAGGATTCGTTTTGGTGGGCCTTTCGGTGCTTAAATTCAACGTCTTCTTCTTCCTTTTTTCTTGACAGCCGTTTTCAGAGCTTGGCTGTTTTCTTTGCAAAACCTCAATGGCGATTGACGTCTGCTCCGAGATTTCCGGCGCCGGCGTCAGTCCGAGAATCTCATTTTCGCACGATCTGGACCAGCCGGACATCGTTTCTCCTAATAAAGCTCGTTTGGATTCATCTCTACTCGAATCAGATTTTTCTTTCCTCGCTGGGAACTTTTTCTTTTCCCAAGTACTGTCTTCAGCCGATGAGCTTTTCTCCAATGGCAGAATCCTCCCTTCTCCAGTGAAAATAAAAAATATTCTTAGATCCATTGAAAATCTCCACCACCCTGCAAATCCACCCGAAAGAACAACCAGTTCGGAGAAAAAAATGTTGAAAGAGTTTCTTTCTGACGACTCCGACGAGCAGCCGCCGGCGGAATCCAAATCGTTCTGGCAATTCCGGCGAAGCAGCAGTTTAAACGGCGAAAATGGCAGGAACAGAGGCTTAATCCGATCACTCCACTTTCTCTCTCGCAGCAACTCCACTGGTTCACCTCCAAATCAGAAGCCATTAACAGTTTTAAAAGAAACCCAGAATCAGAAACCAAATTTACGGAGACAACATTCGATTCCAACAATGAAGTCGAAATCTTCTTCGCAGTACGCTCGCATTTCTTCTCAGAGGTCATCAATGGCGAAGAGCTTTGGATCTCACAGCAATGGAGTTCGAATCAGCTCAGTTCTGAATCAACCTCCTCCATACATTGCCCAAGTGACTGTGAATTTCCTTGGTTTTGGTTCCTTGTTCTTTAATGGGAAGATCAAAAAGAAGAAGAATTGATTCCATTGTTGAAGTTCTGTCCTTGTCTCTGAATGTTCAAGTGCAACGCAGCTTCTTCTTCCTCGTCTCTGCAAATTAAAAACTGTAAATTATGTAAATATTGTTTGTACTTATTTATTTATCTTTTTTTTTTTCTAATAATTCTTCTTAAAATATCTAGTTGGAAAAATTTAGGTTTTTACTCTATGAATCAAATTTAAATTTTATAAAACAAATAAAATATTCCATTACTATATTACATGAAAAACCACGCACAATTATTTCAATTTCTTTTAAAGGAATAATTTTCAATTATTTAATTATTAATTACAAAATAATTGATTATTAATGAGAATAAATTAAAAACGTGGACATATGTGCAATCAATGGAGTAGACTTTAATTATAATATATTACATGGTTTGTTGTGACGATTGATCGACCTACGACCATCTCTTTTCGAGGGATTAGATTCACAAAATTGAAATTTTAATGTTCTTATTTAATTAGTTAAATTTTGGTCTTTTCTTATCAAGTTTCTTAAAACCAAATATTCAACAAAATAAAAACCTCTTATACAAGATATCCTCTACTACAAAAGGTCTTTACTATGTCTTAGAAATCGAGTTAAAATACTCAAGTTAATGAAATGCATGTTACATACGTGTTGCCTTAAATGATGATCGCATTTGAGACCTTTAGCTCATATATCATGATAAATTAATAATTATCTCTAAAATTCAAACTTATAAATAAATAATAATTTAATTATTTATATTATCATAAATCTTTGCAACAATCTAACTTCCCATGGCCTCTACCAAGAAATCTCCGTCTTCACTTTAAAAATAGAGATGCGTGGTCATATTTATTGTTTTTTAATGATTATTATGTCATATAATTTTTGTAATTGGAACGAGTATTAGGGGTGACCAACCTAGGTCGGCCATGGAAATTGGAAGGAGCATTCAAGAACTATGATGATGAAGAGCACTTTGGCAGACCATTCTGCTTGAGGAATATATGTCATGGCAATGCCCCCTTCGCTCTCAATGGTACTTTGAATTTGGGGTGGACGTGATTTAGATCGGTATATTTTTTAAGAAAATAAGACTGGACCAGATCAATATATTATAATTCTAAAATTTTTCAGATAAAGATCAGGACCGGACGATACCAAAATTGGACCATGACCTGACTGAAAATTCGACCATGGTCCGATTTGATCTTGGATTTTTTTCCAATAAAATAACTTTAGATTAATAAAAGTATAATAATATCTAAATTATTTTAAATTAGATAAAATTCATAACAATTAAAATGAGAACATGTAATAACAATTAAAAAATAGATTAAAATAGTCACAAGATTATACTAATTAGTAATGTTAATATAATCTTTTTTTAAAACAATTATATATCGAAATTATCCACTGCATCACAACTCATCACTTTTAACTAGAACTGAACATGATTGAATCCAATCTTAAAAAAAAAAGTGAAACAATATATCTTGGACTTAAAATTTCAATATTAAAACTATGACCGTTATATGATCGAGATTAGCCAGAACTGAACCAAAAAATTATGCTCCAAGCCAATCTATTAATTTGCTTTGATTTGTCCACCCCTGTTCTAAATATGGATTGAGGGCGATGGAAGGAGTTCAAGTGATCAGCTGGAGGTGAGACTTTGTAATACACAGAACCCTTCATTCGTGTCGTCGGTGCTCAAGGAGATATGAGCTCCTTTTTCCTTGGTTTGAGATACTAGAATTTGATCACTTCTTTTTCCAAATATGTTTTTTCACTCTTACATACATAGATGTATATATATATATGTAACATATATATGTATATTATGTTCATTAAAATTGAAAATAGAGATTAAAAGCAGTAACAAAAGACATGAATTTATTTAATATACATTTAAAATTGAAGTCGAACCTTCGAGCTGTAGCAATTTAAAATTATAGTGCAATTATCTGAAAATTCAACATGGATGTACCATATCTATTTAATAAGATAATATATCTTGAGTGAATATAATTGCATGAGATTGACTCTTAAAGTAATCATCCAAAACAAATGGGTAATGCTAGTCTTACTAGCAGCTTCACTGGTTTCATATTCCGATCAAGCTTATTAGTCAGATAGGGTTCCATGCCCAGGATCAGTTCCAAGGTGAATATAATTGCACGAGATTGGCTCCTAAAGTAATCATCCAAAACAAATGGGTAATGCTAGTCTTACTTTCTTAACATATTCTTTTATTATATCTTTTAACATGTCAAGTTATGATTGATATAATAAATATTATAAATAATTATTTTAATTAAAATAAATCAAATACATATTAACTAAACCAATTACAATTTTTCCTACGTCATTAAGGACACAAAGCAGTAAATGGACAGTGGGGAAGGGAATTTTTCCACTTGTTTCTTCCACTGTCTTATTAATGGAGCTTTTTTCTTTCGTTGACTTTCAACCACCTCCATTTTAGTCCCCACTTTTGAGCTTTGATTGTCCTTTCTTTAACCTAATAACATTTGTGCAATAATCTTTGAATAATTATAAAGTTACCTTCTTCATATTTTTATGCATGTAACTTTAGATTTAATGAACTAATCATAATTTGATCAATCAGTAGGTGCAATAAAAATAAAATAAAGAAGTAATTCTAACATTATTTATATTTTTTATTTGATAATAATTATAGAAACCTTGATATATAATAATAACTTATCCTGCAAATGCGACAGCTCCCAATTCAACGTACCCTAATTTATCTACCGAAGATGAACCAGATCCAAGGAGGAAGCAGTCAAAAAACATTAAACAAATTTATCATTCAATATTTTTGTTATTTGGACCATTCGCATTTCGCACTAGTTTTCGAATATGGAGTTTCAAATCTTTGAACGTTGACTTTTTATTTCCTCGATGGAGCAGTTCATCTCAGGACGCTTCCATTGCCGTCCTGCTTTCTATATTCATCTTCAATGGTTTAATAATACCCTAATGTCTCTCAGTGGACTTTTTATTATCTTATAAGACTGCGATGGGGGATTGTTTATTTCCCTGTCTTCGCCATTCTCACGCATAATGTCTGCGTCTCCGGCGTTTGTCTTGTTTTTCGCCGTGTGTGTTGTTTTGGCCGGGCCATGGCTGGCCGGCGCGAGGGCAAGGCCTAGGTCCATCTCTTCTCTGATTAGCGAGGAGCTTTTCAACTCCATTTTTCTGCACAAGGACGATAATGCCTGTCCGGCCAAGGGTTTCTACACCTACGCCGCTTTCATTCAAGCATCCCGGTGCTTTCCCAGGTTTGGTACGACCGGGAATTCACGCACTCGGAAACGCGAAATCGCGGCGTTTCTTGCTCAGATATCGCACGAGACCACCGGTGGTTGGGCCACTGCGCCTGACGGCCCTTACGCCTGGGGTCTGTGTTTCAAGGAGGAGGTGAGCCCGCAGAGCATCTACTGCGACACGACGAACAAAGAATGGCCGTGCTTCGCCGGAAAGTCTTACAAAGGACGAGGGCCGATTCAGCTATCATGGTAAGCGGTGGAGGAGCCGGGAAGGTATAGTTCTTTATGTTGTCATCTGACCCTCGTCGGCCTTGCAGGAACTACAATTACGGGCCGGCCGGCAAGGCTCTGGGATTCGACGGTCTGAGGAACCCAGACATAGTGGCGAACAACTCGTTGATTGCGTTCAAGACCAGTCTGTGGTTCTGGATGACGGAGCAAAAGCCAAAGCCGTCGTGCCACCAAGTGATGGTGGGGAGATTTGTGGCAACGAAACAAGACCGGGAAGCCAACAGAACGGCCGGCTATGGGCTGGTGACGAATATCATCAACGGCGGGCTTGAGTGTGGGATTCCGAGCGATGGACGAGTTAGTGATCGGATCGGATACTTTCAGAGATATGCGAGTATCTTTCAGGTTGATACAGGGCCCAATTTGGATTGCCAATATCAAAAGCCTTACTGACCATCTTGTCAATTTGAGCAACTTAGGTGGCATGTTATAATAATCTTGAGCTAAACCTAGGGAATGATATTGGAATTGAGCTTGGTTCAGATATTTATACTGGATGGGTTTTTTTACCATTTCGAGTTTGCTCCTATTGAAAAGAAGAGAAACTTCTAATGGTGATGAATTAGCGGATAAAGTGTCAAATCATACAAATATCCTTAAGAGTATATTTAAATCAAATAAAAAAGCATTTAGAATCGATCGGTTCAAAGCACAATAAGATCCAAACCGACTTGGTTCATTTAAATGGGAGAACCAAACCGGACAAAACTCAAGCTTGGCTTATGATTTCATTCGTTTAATTTTAGAACTATCTTTCTCTCGAATATCTTGAGTTTAAAAATAAAACGATGCATAATTTCATCCGATATTCTACTATTACGATAATAATTCTTTCTAATGATGTATGCCATATTTCTTCAATAACTACCCTTTATAAAAAAAAATGAGAGTTAAAAAATAATAAAAAAGAAAAATTTATTATAAAGTTTCACATATTTCTTTGCATATTGTTAAAATAACTAAATAAATAAATGTGTGAACTAAATTGACAGGACTAATATTTAATGTTTAGAATATTACAAAAATATTTAATATTTAGCTTTCCAAGATTAATAAATAAAATGGAATTCGATTTATGCCCTTTTTATATTTGAATGTAAGAAGAGCTTCGGCACCTCCCGGCTCTCCGTCGTCGTCGCACGTCCGGTATGATCGGATATCCAACCAGATATGCATTTGCATCGCCCTGCTTCTTCGCAGAGGAGCCTCTTTCCTGCCGCAAAGGCCTCTCACGCCGCGCTTTCCAAAATGCTCTGCGTTTCCTCTTCTCTCCTTCTCCGTCGTTTTCTCATCTTTTTCCTCCTCCTCCTTCTCGCTCTCTCTTCTTTTTTCCTATTTCGAGAGGCTGATTCTCTTCGATTTGTACCTCACTTCTCCTTCTCTCATTTTGTCTCCTCCTCTGCCTTCCCCTATGTTTTCAATTCCACTCATATCGCTGATTTTCCACCGGTTAGTGCATTCGGCTTCAATTTCTTGTTACGTTTCAGATACTTCTACTGGTTTCATGTTCATTTATTTGATGCTTTATTTATAAGTTTTTCCGGACTACTTCGGTTTCTTCATTATCTGTATCACACAATGATAAAATCAATCACATAAGTGGATAAGAAGTTGAGGTGTTGAAGGCGATAATATCTAGTTTAGAATTTATCGATTTGATTTTATTATAAGCAATCACAGAACATGAAATGGACAGTCGAATCTCATTTCTTGAATATCATAAGGTACTAGGTGAGCTATTTATTGCAACTTTTTAAATGTTCCGCAATCGAGCTAGGAAGAAGTCACTGCTGCACTGTATGAGGCTCGTAGTTACCGCTATTATAATTGAGATACGATTGCTAACAGAAGTTTAATGCGTTTGCACCTACTTTTATTCAGATTATAGAATATTTCCCTTGTTGAATTGGATGGATAGCCAATTGATGGTTCTTCTTCCTTTTTTCTAAAGTTTTTTTGGGCTGTGCAATAACCAGATGGAGTTTTGTGTCGGTTGAAATATATGTAAATTACTTGAAAACTTAACCAGTAAAATTACATTCTGTTTCTTTATTCGCCATTGAGATAGAATGGTAGACCTTTGTTTTTTACTTAGTCATTTGGATGATATTTTAAGCTTTTCATGTGGTATAGAATGCTTTTTTTCTTGCCTTCTAACTTTTCTTCTATAGGAAGATGATGAGTATAGCCTCAAAAAGGTTTTGGATGCTGCCGTCATGAGGGACAGGACTGTTATCCTAACTACTGTAAATGAAGCATGGGCAGCACCAAATTCTATAATCGATCTCTTTCTTGAAAGCTTCAGAATTGGAGACCACACTCTTTGGCTTCTGAATCATTTGGTTATAGTTGCCTTGGACCAGGGGGCATTTAAACATTGCTTGTCCGTGCATACTCATTGTTTTGCTCTGGTCACCGAGGAAGTTGATTTTCATCAAGAAGCATATTTTATGACTCCTGACTACTTGAAGATGATGTGGAGAAGAATAGATTTTCTTCACTCTATTCTGGCTATGGGATACAATTTCATCTTCACGGTATTTGTCTCTCTTCTATGTCATTTGGATATGTGATTTTAAATAATATTAAAGTTTATGATACATGTATGAATTGTATACTGGTGACTCGGCATATACTTGTATCACTTCTTTGAAAAATGATTTAACATATTGTCAGCAGAGATGAGTTCAGAAAAAATCATGAAGCGCAATGAAAACAGAAAAAAGTGAATTTTGGTGTGTTTGTTAGATGAGAGTAAACTTGGTTGTTTGAGATATCTGTGTTGTGTTTGAATGTCGAAAATGTAATGTTTTGATGAAAAAATATTAAAAATATTATACTTTATGTTTAAGATGAGATAGTAGAAGAAATAGTTTTGAATAATTTATCAAAACTGTCACATATTTGATAGTTGTTGATAATTATAAGAGGTTGGTCGTCAAAGGCTTAGGAAGCTTGCATTTTCTTCAAGCATATATGAACTGTATTTGGATGGCAACACTATTGTCTACCAACTGGAGGTTTATATATTGCATCGTCTTAAATTGAAGATCAATTTCAAGATATATTAATTAGAACAAGTTACTGCACAAAAGTACGAGGGGCATACAGCAAGGAGTCTAATGTGAAAGAATAGGCAAGTCTTAATGGAGATTATAGTTCTGTTTTATTGTTTAGGTGCTTGTGATGGTCATAAACTTTCATATTACCATATAATGCAAAGTTTCCTCTTACTTTATGCTGTCACCAATGACTATTTTTTTGTTTGTTCCTCAAGGATGTTGATATAATGTGGTTCAGGGACCCATTTCCACGCTTTCATAAAGACGTGGATTTCCAGACTGCATGTGATCATTTTATAGGAGACTCTAGCAATACAATGAACACGCCTAATGGTGGCTTTAATTATGTTAAGTCCAATAGTAGGACAATTGACTTTTATAAATTTTGGTACTCTGCTCGAGAAATATATCCTGGATTTCATGATCAGGATGTCCTTAACAAGATCAAGTTCGATCCTCTTGTTAATGATAGTGGGTTGATCATGAGATTTTTGGATACTGCTTACTTTGGTGGACTATGTGAACCAAGCAAAGATTTTAATCTAGTTTGTACCATGCATGCGAATTGTTGTGTTGGGTTGGAGAGTAAGCTTCATGATCTTCGAATTATGATAGAGGATTGGAAACACTATACTATGATACCACCAACTTTGAGGAGATCATCAACTACAACTTGGAGAGTTCCGCAAAATTGCAGGTAAGACTTTCTACGTTCTTTGGAAGAATTATACCACAACCATTTTTTCTCTCATAATTAGCTTTATGACGTTATTGTGTTGCTTTTGTTTTGGCAGTCTTCCTACTTGATATTTACACCGTCTGAAAGCCTTCGAAACAGGACATCTCTGCCTCACAAACTCTACAAAGGTAACTGTTGAAAAATTCTTGTACAGATGGATGCTTAATTATCCCTGCCCTGTTATATTGACTTCAAACTCTGTTTCTTTTTCCTGGAAAGCGATCATAATTGTTGAAATACATGACAAACGAACGCAATCAGAAAGAGATTTTTATTCTTTTCCCTGCGTTAGTCCATCAGTTTCCTAGAGATTATTTCTTACTTGGTGAATATCTTAATCTGGTGAATGATTAGCATGCTTTTAGGTAGGCTGGCACAGCGATAACTTATCTTTTTTGCTCATTTTTTCCTGAATATTGTTGCTGGGTCGAGTTTGGTAACTGGGGTGAGGAAGATTTGCATCATCTTTGACTGAATCATGTTCCATTAGGAAGAAGTTTTATGTGCCTTAAAAGTGTGGATCTTGCTAACACTTGTGGGTTATTTGACTTTCACTAACGCAGTGTTAAATATGCAAGTATACTAGTTAATGATGTAATTAAGTAGGATAATCATATTTTACTCAAACCAAGTCCCCTTAGCAACCCTTTATGACTGATAATTTTTTAATATTAATTAAAAGAGTAAGTTTAAGATTGATTGACGGGTCAACATTTACGATGAGAAGGTATAATGAAGAGGTATTCTTAGATTTACTGTAACTAAAATACATTGATTCCATGGATGCTCGTAATTTTAGAAGACAGTAGATTTGTTTGATTTAGAAAACAAAAAACATCAAACATGTTTAAATTTAGGAAACAATAGACACTTGTTTGTGCTGACCTATAGTTCAGGGATAGGGACGATCCGGTTACACCCTGGAATCGGTGCTCATGATTTAGGAAATTCAAATCCGTGAAACTGTTTAGTTTTAGTTTGATTCAATAGGTTAAAAATTCAAAAAATATTTTTTTACTGTGCTTGGATTGGGTTTTCAGAGATTGCACAAGGTTTGGAGCCAAAATTCACATTCGGGCAAGATCTTATTTGATTGCAGGTCAGTTTTTTTTTTTTTTTTTTTTATTTTTTAACTAATTTTAGCAATATTTTTACCTTATTATAAATTATTCATCTGACCAGTTGTTACATAAGCTATCTACATAATTGTTTCTTTTCTTTTATTGTTCTAGAAAATGAAAATTGAGCTATGTAAAATCTTATAAAAGTTACAACGGGGCAATATATATTAAATTGTAATGTAAACAAACAGTGAAAAAGACGTGGGACATATGTTCTGCTCGAACCAAAGTCCATATATGGTCATAGTTTATCACGAACTAACATTCATTTTTTGTTCCACCCATCAATTGAAGTAGATCAATTAATGGGGACTCTTTATTCCACAAGAAAATGTAACATTTTAGTGCTAAAGTCTTTGGAGCTCCAGGATCAGTTGATATCTTTATAACAAGTGCACTTTTCTCTATCATTTTTGCTTTATCAAAGGGCAGTTTGGTAGTTTTACAGTTCTTTTTTACTAGTATTAAAATATAAATAATTATATATTATATTTATTTGTACTATTATTTAATGATTAATTAATTAAAAAAAGTGAATTAAATTGAGATAAAAAGAGGGTAAATAAATTGTGGGTTTAGAAAAGTAATGGAATCCATTTTGTGTGAGCTTATTCAAAATTCTATGACCAACATTGTCTCCGAATTCTCATCTTGATTTCGATGGTTTGAATTTTTTTTCTTCGTATGGAAGACTTGGCCAATGCTCCTAGAAGGGAGATTGGTTGGAAATCCTAGCCTGTCTCCTTGGCGAGTTCATTAGAATTCAGTTTTATTTTGCATGTGATCCAACTCAACCACGAGCTGACAATTTGTAAATTCTGTAATAATAAACAAAAACGGGAACTATGGAAACCAACCAAAACAAAATGATAGGGTTTGATTCCAATTTAAGTTGCAAAATATATTAAAATTAATATTTTTGAAGTCTACACATTTTAATTTAAGCTTTGGACAGAGTTATTATTTCTTTTTAAAGCGGAAATGTGAGTTGTTTTTGGGTTATGGCCAAAGTTCCAATTCGACTTGGATTGGATTTTGATCCATCGGTCGATTGTCAGAACCTTAGCGTGGTGCGTGGTGATTAAACACTAGAATTTAAGGCTCCATCGAGTTCACTAATAAATATGATACAATGAATTTTGCAACTGGACAAGGAAACTAGATCATACCAAGGTCCTTAACGTGTTGATTAAACACTAGATCTTTAGCCCCATCGAAATCCTAGAATTTAAGGCTCCTTCCAAACGAAAATAGGGTCAGTAAACTTAATTACTTGAATCCCAAATGGCTCTAGAACCAAAAACGAACGTGGTGGTTCTTGCTTTTGGGACAGGAATAAGCCTTCAAGCAATCAGATTAGTATAAACCAAAATGATAAATCTTTAAAAATCTGAAATCAATGGCTAAACCTAGCATTCAATTTGATATTAGACATACACAGAACCATTCAGAACCATGGAAATAAAGTTTTAAGACTTTGAAACTATATGTCCATATTTGATCAGCACCATCACTGTCTCTGCAGAAACAAAAAAAAATTGAAGTTTAAGAACAATGAACACCATTGATCAACTTCTGGAGTTGATGCAAGAAATTGAATCTTCTACCGATGATCATGGATATCTCCGAGCCAATTCAGACATGTTTTCAGCAGACAACGGAAGACTCAGAGGATGAAGAGAGACATTCACCTTGGGATTCTCTGGATTCTCTGAGACTTTATATGAATCTGCTGTAATTTCCGACAGCCATAACCCGGGGAAAAATGCCTACAACGATGAACCAAAAACCAGAGATGAATATTCAAAGAAAAAGAGAGAAATTCCGGCCCGGAAAAGAGAAAAGAAAAAGAAATTTACATCCATCTTTTTCTGCACAGCTCTGGGCCTCTTCCGTGGCCTCCTCGGCGGTGGGCGATTCGTTATCGCCATGAAATCATCCGCGATCTCTTTCTTCGAAAGCGAGACGCAAAACTTGGGCTTCTCCTGTTTCTCGATTCCGGCGTTCGGCGGCCGCGGCCACTTCCCGTCGCCGTCATTACTCGCCGGCAAGTTCTGATCGGCCTTAACTCCGGTAGCATTACCGATAGGAGCCTTGGACGCGCCTCTTCTAGTTCTCAAATTCCAAGGTTTCTCCTTTACCGTCGCCTCCTCCTTGACAATCTCATCCCTCAACATCGTGCTCTTCAGATCCTCGGCGGCAATTTTAAGATCGATTAGTAACTTCCTTTCAATCGCCTCAATCCCATCCTCTCCGACGCCGCTCGTTCCTATACCTAATTTCGAAACCCGCAGTCTCTCCGACTCCGACTTGGAACCTGAAGAGAGACGATCGGAGCTGGAAACACCGCCGGCAGCAGCGGAATTCAGCTTCATACACCTCGGCTGTCGCTGGCTCCCCCACTTCAAACACGGCAGCGTAAAATTATGCAGAGGCTTCGATCTCTCGCTCCCCATCTCCATTGAGTTGAGTTCTCTTTCCTTCTCCGATTCAGTCGTAAACACCATTCGGAGCCCCGTCGGGAAACCAGTGAGAGCAAGTAAAACCACACTCAGATCACAGGTCTCTCCCTGGCTCTTTTTTTTTCCAAAATTTCTCGCAAAATATCAGCCAAAGATCAACAGAAAATCTTCAGAGAATTACCCCCGTTGCTTATTCGGTCTTCTCTCTCTCTCAATATCGCCGGGAATCGCAGGTTCGTAATTTATAAATTCTCAGAGGGCGGTTTTTTAAAGTTCGAAGATATGAGCCTTTTAAGGTTTGGTTCGATGGCGATCGATTCTAACGTGCGCTTATGCGCATGGTTTTATGTTTTTCAAGTGACGCGTAACTAGTGCTAGCAAACGAGCGAGCCGGCGCCCGAGAGTGCAGCTCGTTCGAGTTGGCTCGTGGGCTCGGAAATACCGAGCCAACCGATCCGGCTCGAAAGCCAGCTCGGTTGGCTCGGACTACTTGTAGTGCGGTCGACACTTATTATACACGCGGTCGACACTTAATGCATATGTAAATTTGGATGGTCGACCGCAAAATAAGGTGTCGACCGCTATACGTTCCAAAACGTTTTTAAGTGTCGACCGCTAATTAAATGTCGACCGCAATACGCATGATTGTTATGAAAGTGTCGACCGGGTGGAAAAAAAAGTCGACCGGTAGTTGTAAAAAGGTCGACCGTTTTTATAAAGAGGGGCGACCGTTATAATGTAACGGCTATAACTTTCATATGCAACGGTAACGTAAGGTCGACCGTTTTGAAACTGAAGGTCGACCGCATGTAGCTGTTATGCGTGAAAATGAAAAATGATTTACTTCTTTTATTTTCGCATGCGCTCACGATGTCTATATGTATTACTTCTGATTTGTGGAGTGCACCCAATGCACTCGGTTATATTGTTGTCACTTCGCATTTCATTGATGCGAATTAGCAACTTAATAAACGAATTTTAGGTTTTCGGAGTTGTGAATACCCTCATAGTTGTATCACAACATAAGAGATCGAATTTTCAGTATTACCTTAGATAATGCTTCCGCTAATGATGTTTGTGTTAATCAATTTAGAAAATATTTTCAATTCGATAGTAGTCATTCATCCCTTTTTCATATGCGGTATGTTTGTCATATTTTAAATTTGATTGTTAGAGATGGCATGCAATTTGTTTCTCCACATATTGATGCAATCAGGGGTGCAATTTCTTTTATTTCTTCGTCTAACGCCCGACAACAAGAGTATCGAGAATTTTG
>QAOC01034157.1:595718-721658 GCA_003255005.1 Begonia fuchsioides
TTTTCGAACAATTAAACAACTTTTTGTAACATATTTTACTTTTTAATGGCACAATGAATGCTTTCAGTGTTTCTATTTCGATTCGTAAAAGACATGTTGCATGCTGTTGATTCTATGTTTCGAACTTTCGATGCTATTGTCTTCGAGTTTCTTTGAGATATTTATTCGATGTATTGTTTTCGTGTTTCTTTTGCGTAATGGAGGCGATACATACAAATGTTATCATGCAAATTTTTTTTTAGCTTGAAGAAAACAATATGCATAAATTGGTAATTACATAATATCGAATAAGTTATACAACTTCAATATACGAAATTTTTTTTTTCTTGTTTGGCTCGTTTGGCTAGGCTCATTTAGGCTCGACTGGCTCGGATCAGCTCGCTCGTTTAGGCTCGAGAGTCGGCTCGAGCCAAATTTTTTAAAAAAAAGCTCGACAGAGCCAGCTCGAATAGGCTCGACAGGCTCGAAAGGCTCGGCTCGTTTGGCTCGTCAGGCTCGACGAGCCGGCTCGATTGCTAGCTCTATTCGTAACCACCGTTGGATGCTTCCTAATCACATGATTAGTTTTATGATTCAAATACTGTAAGCTCTAGAAAATATATAATGGTATTAATTTAACTAAATATTAAGGATGATAATTAAAATAAAATGATAATTTTAATAAAGAAAGTTATTATTAATTCAAATTTATTTATGGCACTGTTTTGATACGGCAATCGCCTCGTGATACAGGGAATTGGAAGAGCAGATGTTATGATTTACTCTATTTTAAGTAATATGACAGATTTATAATTAATTTTAAGATTTTTATTAAAATTTGAGTCGTATTTTATTAAATTTTTAATTTTTTTGACTCACGATTCCAGTTTCGGTCTTAAGAGAAAGACTGACATCGGTCCATAAATTGTGATTTTTAAAAATTAGAACTAAAATCAGATTAAAACCGAAAATTCTAGTCCGATTTGTGGTTCTAATTCGAGTTTGCTCACCCCTAATTAAAACATTCGTGTAACAATTTAGTTTTCAGTTTTGGTATTCGATGACGACTTAGACTTTGGTCAATCTGAATAGTTGGTCCACCTATTAAAACCTGGCTAAACCTGGGCCATACCAGTAATTCTGCCCGACCCGGTCCAAAATCTATCCGAAACTCGCTCATGGAGCCCAACCCGCAAAACCAGGCTTGGTTTATTTTCTCTTCTTTCTGTTCCACCTGCCGCGATACTCTCTCTCATCGCCTAATTCCACCTGCGTCGCCGCCTTTTCGCGGCCATAATTCGCAGTCGCAGTCGCAGTCGACCTCGCGGTTCCATTCCGTTAGCATATTGGAGAGTGACAGATTCCGAACTTCGTGGAGTTCAGTTTTCGTCTCGTGGTTCCTCGTCGAGTTCAGTTCGATTTCAGAGTTCGCGTTTCCGATTTGACTTCCGATTTCCTCCTGGTATTAACTATTTGTAGCATAATGTCCAAGCGTTGATGTAATCATTTGAAGTGTCTGACCTGAAGATAATTTACGTAGTGTGGAAAATATGGTAAAAATGCTTACAGTTGAATTCGGTGGATTTTATTTGCAGGCGGATTAGTATGTTTGCGGCGTCACATCTGCGATTTCAGTCATCTTGGCCATGCTCGTTCTGCAGTCAAATTCGATGTCCTTTACAGGTGCGTGAAATTGGTTTTTATGCTATCCATTTTTAGGTTTTGTGAAAAGCTATCTCCGGTCTAGTGCTGGATGTTGATGACCAATACTCTGACATTACTTTTAAAGAGGCATGCTAATATTCATCCAGCTGGAATTGGAGCTAGCAATTTTATCAATGTGATTTTATTGCTTTGCTAATGTGATTGGTTGAACCCATCTTTTATTTTTTCTGTCTTGATGAATGCATTTTTTTGCATGAAGTTTATGTTAAAAGCTCCACAGAGGTGAATATATGATTCTACTAGAATCTCTCTTCCTTTATATTACATTTAGTTTTTAAGGAACTCCCTCCAATCCGCATTTTATTTGAGAGCATGGCATGTCCATAAAATTTGTGAGAAGTAATTTTATTTTTCTTTAAAATGATAGATTAATATGATTGATGTGAACTAATCACTTAGACTTGAATAACTGAAGATGAAAATAGGTGTTCCTATTAGCCCCTGTTTATCTCTATGGACCAGATTACTCTGACATGATTATTGGAATACTAATTAAATAAAATTGCCATCTGATATTCTAGAAGGTGATGATGATCAAGATATGGACTCATGATTTGTATTCTGATTGTGAAAGTTTCAACGGTAGGAGTTGTATTTCATGTTTTATCTGATCTCACAGAAAGGCCGTTTTACTTTTCTTCCTTTTGTCTCCTCCTTCGTTTGCATGTACAATTATTCTGATTGGATCATGGATTTAGAATATTTTTGCTACTTTAAGTCGTTCGAAATGACATTACATTTAAAAATGAAAATCCTTGCCTCTCAATTTGATAACTCTAAAGTCTCAATGCTTTAACATGACTCGTTGACGGATTGCAATGAATTATTTTTTCAGCAATGGTCAACTATAGAAAAATGATGTCTAAATGAATTGTGACACGATGACACACAATATATTCTTAATTCTTATGCACATTTATCATTTGTTATTGCAATGAAGTAGCCAGGAATTATTTTGCAGAAGGTTACTTTTTCTTAAGTGTTTGGGGTAGAGATTTGGAAATATCATGCACTTCTACAAAAAAATAATAGGATGCAACTACATCAATTGCATTTATTGTTTATAACGGATTATTAGATGTATACCTTTGCTCGATGTGTATTAATGTTGTGGTGCATTTTTCTTGCCTAGAAAAGCTTTTAGGGGTCTGCCCTTACTATAAGATTTTTAGTTCTTTTTAGTGAATTAAATATGAGAATCTTAAGCATGTTATATTCCAATGTTGTTTTTGATATTTTGGGTTCATGATGAACATGTATTCCTTTATATTTTTGGGGAGTAAAGCTACTAATAACCACAGATCATAAAGAAATGAGTTGGATACCTAGCTGACGGAGACGTGTTCCTAACAAATAATGGTCAGTTATTGAGGCAAAAGCTGGAAAAGCTTGCAGCTGGTGAAAGAGTTGCTGTTGATTTACGTAAGAAACACCCTGCTGATTTTTCACAGTGGGAGGTATCAAACCCATTAAAATGGGAGCACTAAAATAGTCTTCCCTACAATTTTACAGTTCATAACCCTTTTATGTTTGCAAGCAGCCAACCCCAGTGAGCCCAGTTGGGACAGTACGTGGGGTCCTGTAAGACCAGGATGACATATTGAATGTAGCGGTATGATTGCTCATTATCTTTCATTTGATCACTTCAGTTTGACATTCATGGTGGTGGGATTTGATATTTCCACATCATGTAATGAAATTGCTCCGGGCTGTGCTGCATGCAATGAGAGCAGCATAAGTATTTTGGGCATGTTACTAATAACAAAGAGAAATGTCATAGTCATTGGGTAACTTTCTATTCCTCAGGTGTAGTTCCCATAGAGGACTATTCTCTCTTTTTTTAGTGTTTCACTGTTTAATAATCTGTTTTAAAATGATCTACCATTTACTTCTAGATAACTGAAAGCTCTTACCCTCTGGCTTTGAGGCACATTTTGATTAGTGAGCATTATCGATCTCTTCTTAGTTGTACAGTTCTCAGCTGGAAAGTTCATCTGAGGCTATTTTATATACCAGGTTTGAACTCTGATCTCCAATCACTCCCTCACCTTCAACTGCTTTACCTTTTCTTCTACTTGATGGGGGGAATTTATTTTGCACCTCAAGGTTGATTATTCTGGCCTAAGAGACCCATTAATGCACAATAAAATTTTGGGAATCTACTAATTCTTTTTAATATTATATATTTCCCAAGTTTTTCCTTTTGTCATGGGCCATAATTAAAGATTTGGTTGTATTGTTCTTTTGATTTGTAGACATTGCAAGATTGTGCAGACGCTTTGTTGCCATTTCAAGAAAGAATCACTATTGAGGGGTAACGGAGCTTCCGATCGCCGAATTCGTTAAGAATGCATCAATTGGCGAACGACCTGAACACTACACGTAATCTAACTGGAGCTTTTCAGGACGCATTGAAATTTATGAATAGCTCACTGATTTTCAAGTAGGTACATCTTGACAATCAATTCTATCTCTCTCATGCTTATCCTATTTGTAGATATCTATTTCTTTTGTGTTCTTCAGAAGAAGCAACAAAAACAACACAGCTCATGATGATTCATTCCCTTCTCGATGCAGAAAAGCAGATAAAATCACAGATATTCTTGGACTGTTATCTTCATCGACTTACTCAGAAGTAACATGTTTTTTCTTTAAAATAATTATACATTTATACTGTAATTTTTCACTTTTATATTACATCTCTTACTATAAATTGTCATATTACGTCGTTACAATGTTAATAACAAAAAATGACAGTGTGTCATGCCAAACATTTAAGGATAAAATTACAGTGAAATATTTCATTAG
Source organism: Begonia fuchsioides (assembly GCA_003255005.1). Taxonomy (NCBI): domain Eukaryota; kingdom Viridiplantae; phylum Streptophyta; class Magnoliopsida; order Cucurbitales; family Begoniaceae; genus Begonia; species Begonia fuchsioides. Next base: position 600,231 of record QAOC01034157.1, read on the forward strand.
TCTTTTTATTTTTTATATCATATCTCTATCACTCTATACTCCATTTGCTCACTAAAATTCGTCTTCTGTCGGATAGGTTTTGGGACAGTTGAAAAATGAGCATTGACTCGAGCCGGGCTTGTGGACAACAATGTATTCAATGACACCGAATAGAGAACGATATCAAGGAAAAAGATTTCTGTGATACAATTCGGACCCAGCATCCCAGTCGAACCCGAACAGATTCGCTAGCCGGCTAGGTTTGGTCGGCATGATTAAAAAGGTAAGACCATGACAGAGAGATAGTTAACATATGACAATTTATTATTCATTGAGGATATCTTGTAACATTTGGCCATGTGTGATTTCAAGCCACTAAATATTGTATATAGATGGGAATTTTGTGTTACAAAATCAGTCATTTTTTATTAATTAACTTAATTAGGGGCTATTTATCAATTTAAGATCCATGAATTTTGAATTTTATATAAAAATTTAAAATATTTGGTTATTTCAGACAACCTTAAAATGATGAAATGAAGATTGAAGAGTCACTAAATGAAGCAGTTTCAAAAATATGGGTTCACATTTATGCCTTCATTTTTAGCAACAATAGTTAACAAATGACACGTTGCAACATCCCTGGCAGTTTTCCAGTCATGGCGCCGCCGGTGCAAGGCTGAGATGCAAGTTCACCGCTCCACCGCCGTCGTCGAAACCTCCCCCATCATCTCCTCTCGGAAAATGACTCAATGTGGGCCCGCTTACATTTCCATGGCACCAACCTACTGCTACTTGAGAGCCCAGTTCTCTCTGCGACGGAGAATCCATGTCCCGACCACCGTACATCACCGACCCACCACGGTCGGCGCCGTCGACCGGAAAAGAACACGAGTGTGTCACATAGAACGGCGGAGGAGCGCGTGGAACACAAATCCACGACGGAGAAGCAGCGGCGCCGGGACTGGGAGGTAGAAGGAGGTGAGACGGCTGAGAGAAGGCTGATATAATTGGGTTTTTCAAGTAGGAAAGATAAGGGCTTCGACTAGCGTGTAATTGAGCTCGTTTGAGCTGTTGTCTTTCTTTCTTGTGAGCGTTTTGGTGGCCTCCTAGGGCTTGTGAGTTTGCGAACTCTCTGTTACAGTAATGGCACTCGTATTTCCGGTGAGCCGGGAGAGAAAAGCCTCCGGATTCCGGCGAATTAGATGAAAGTTTAGTTGTGTCTTCTTCGTCTTCATCTTCTTCTTGGACGTGGAAACCAAAGAGTTTGAACGGCGTGCTTGGGCTGATATCGTTTTGATTCATTTGCTGATCTTGGTTCCGACCGGAGAGGGTGGGAGTAGAGAATGGAAACTATTGAAATAGCGAGATAATGGGCAGAAGGTAGGAAGCTTCAGAGATTGAAACGGATGAAGATAGTAGAAAATGATGGCGAGAGAGAGAATGTAAGAGAGAGAAAGGGTGAGGGATTGTAGGGTTCTTGTACCATCGCTGATATTTATGCAATGCAGATGGGCAATGTGTATGCGGGTGAGGAGAGAGAGAGAGAGTAGATGTGCTTAAGCCATCTTTCTTGTCTTTTCATCGTAAGAAATACCCTTTAAGCTTCCAAAAATTATACTTTACATGGAGTCGTTAGTTCAAATAAATTTCATTCTATTTAGTTCACTTTGATTCAGTTCAGTTCAATTCAGTTCAGTTCGATTCAACTCAGTTCGATTTAATTAAGTTCGATCCAGTTCTTATGAAATTAGAATTGAAGTCCGTTTGGTTTTTATTCGACAAAACTAAAACAAACCAAATAGAACGATTTTGTTGGTTCTTTATCCATCTTGGTTTAGAGGTTAAATTTTTCAAAATTGAAATCAAACAGATATCCACCCCTAACCCTTATTCTTCTCTATTCCCTATTTTTTCGCTATAATTCTAGAACGTGATGAGGCATGAGAGTCAAATACATTTTTATAGACTTTTACAAATTGATTGTGTCAAGAGATAGATAGTGGTTGACATAATTGACATGCATTTCATAGTTTTCAAATCCTTAGTTAGCATTGATTTCAATTGATTTAAAACATGTCTATTGTTTTTATATGTTTATTTTGCCCATACATTCAAATTATTCATATCATATGCAAGGATCAATCTAGCTGACCTTAGAGTTGATGTCAATATGGTAGCATGTGATGAGGCCACTTATAATGTCATATGTGTCATTGTAAGTTTGCAAATCTAATTGATGCTTAAAGTTCACGACTGACTCATTTTTATAGTAGAATTATTCTCTATTATACAATTGACACTGAGTTGACGGTTCTACGAAGACAATGACAACTAAATATACTCTCAATGGTAAGAGTGCGACCAGAATCAGTTAGGGACAAGGTGACACATTATTATATCTTTTGAAAGAGAAATATTTGTGATGTATGTATGGAAAGTTCTTTTTCCTACTTAAGACGATATGTTTTGGGCTATAAACTCAAGAATAAATCCGTAAGAATTTTAGATCTAAGCGGACAATATTGTACTGAGAGTACCATAAAATTTTATAGATTATTTTCTCATGGCTCCCGGCGTAGGGTTATGAGAAAAATGCTGTTTTTTATAAGGTTGTCAAGTCTTTAGGTATTAGGCGAAGCAAACCCTAACTAGGGGTTTGAACATGGTGTAAACCAAGAAATTTAATATTCTCACGTCGAGAAGGATAACTTGAACTTACCCTTTGTGAAACTTGTTGGTATGCCACCGACGATGTTATATACTATAATATTCGAAAATCCTATTACACCAACCTTGAAATATGGATCTTCTCTAAGGCTAAAAATAGGACGTATTTTTCTTATCTAATCTCAGTTATACCTCAAAGAAAAGACAAGTCAACGTTAAATGTTTCTCTCTCCTCTTCGCATCTCTCTCTAACTCAAGAATGAAGTCCATATATTAGCATTATATTTGACTGAATCTTACAATTTTTTTGTTATTTGTAGCTTACATTTCATATAATATAAGTATTAATACGAAATACTAAGACAAATAAGACCAAAACTCAAGACATATTTTGAAAATCTTTATACCTTTTTCTTTTTCTCTCTCGTCTCCCTCTCTCTCTCTAAAGTCAAAAGTAGCCATTAATTATGAACACATTAGAACAGCTTAGATGTATCCAGGCAATAAGTTTATTCAGGATGGAGACAGACAAAATTGAGATCTAAATCGATCACTTCTTCATGGCCCACGTTTAAGCATCGTCTTTCACCTGCATATCTGCAGAGATATTCATGTTTCAACCACACTTCTAAGCTGTAATAATGGCGTTTCCGAGACTAAATCATCAATTTATTACAGATATTTACGACATCATATTGAATATTATTTAAAAACAAGTACAAGAGACTCGATCAGGGTAGAACCAGCAAATATTTTGAGGAATTTTGTAGGGTAATATGACGTTTTCAGAAGGGTTTTATTATTCGACAGTCTAGAAGTTACATGATGATCAGAGAAAATATCTCTTTTTCAGGTTGGATTCATCGAGATAAAAGATTGGTCCCACGGCACATCGATGATGCATGATTGTCTATGATGTTTGCGTGATTGACGTTGGATTCAATTATTAATCTTTGCTTTTCTTGAGAGAGAGAGAGAGAGCTTCTCAAAACTCCAACTTCGGCAAGTAAAATAATTACTAAAATGGGTGTAGTTGTTCTTTCAACATTGGTTGACCCAAAGTCATCATCTTAGCTCAAAAATAGGAGCCTCCATGTCTCCTAACTTTAATCCTTGAATAATTAACCAAAAAAAACGATTAAATATACTATTTATGATGAAAAAAACTTATATTAGTTAGAATTGACAATCTGAAATCGTTCGAGAAAATAAAAATAGACGTAGATCATCTACTGAATATAGTTCTTCTCATGCATAATACAATATGTTTGACTAAAATAAATTTGTACCGATTGTACAGTCCTATACGATTTGTAGCACCATACAAATGGTATTAGAAATAATCATCAAATTGAAGTGTGATCGACCGGGATATCAGGTTCCCACAAAGGGAGATTGTGCCAAAATCATACAACGTGTCAAATGTCAAAATCTCTTTTATACTTTGTACAAGCATCTAGGGCTTATCCCATAAACGAATTCATGTTATCTTGTGACAAAAAAAATGCACAACATTGTGTTGTGAACATTAAATATAAAGAAAGCCTATCACCATTTCAAAACCTTGAGATAAAACTAGACAGGAGAGGAGCAAATAAGTTTCGGGTAGATTTTTTGCCGTAGGATATGACATTAGAGCGTCTCGACCTATCATACATTTTTCGGGTTTAGGGTTATTTTGTTCGGAGTTAGTTTTTTAAAATCCTGAGTTGCTGACTCTCTTTTGGGACAGGACATGCCCAACTCATGTTAATTGGATTTAGATTAAGATGGTTGCTGCCACCATGTTCAATACTTGTAAACCCTTGAAAGTAGTGTTATCATGGCAATAATTGGAGCTTTTTTTTCTTTATTTGAGTTGGCATTCTCACATCCCACTTCTAATAAATAATAATTGAGTAAATGGACATTTAAAGTAAAAGAAAAACAAATAAATGTGTCGACATCAACAAAGTCAACAAAGTTCAAAGTCACGTCTGATATTGTTGTAAAATTCAAAAACAAATTAAAAAAAGCTTATTTAAAAGAAAAAAAAATGATGTAGAGAAAAAATATCCAATCATTTTTAATGAGCACGATAGCTCCCCCTAGAAAGTTGATTGATGAATCAAAACAAATACATATATTATGATATAAATGCTAGTTTACTTAATCGATCACGTTCTCATTTACTAATTCAACTACTTCGATTTGTATTATTGTTACGTGTTTATTCGAACAATAAATGTGTCGATTTGTGTACTAACATGCATTGCATCTTGCATGCACTGTGTGCGATAATTTTAAGCTAGTTGCGCGTGGCTTATTACTGGTAAAGTAAAATCTTAAGTGAAGAAATTGATTGAAACTATATCATTATTGCTATTTAAATACGTTCGATATGATTAAGAGAAATGTTTTCTCCTCATATTTTAGGCTAAACATCAAGTTCACTCGGTGAACGATAAAGATAATTGTAATGGATACCTCAAACTTTAACAGTCATCGATTGATATTTTAAATTTTACCATAACTTCAGTGGGTACTTTGTCTTTATGTTTTTTTTTTTTTTAAATTTTAAGATATCAATCAATTTTATTAATTTAGAAAATTTTGATGGTTGTAACTTGATAAAAAAATATTAAAATATTAAATTTACTATTTTATTCAACTTAGTTGACTTATTGTCTATTTAACTTCTTTGACAACATTAAACGATTAATTATGTTAAAAACTAACAAAAACTGTTAAATCAAATAAAGCATGATGCATGATGTTTGTTAAAATCATACTAAAATTCAAAATAATAATTGATAACATTTAAAGTTTGAGATATGAAATTGCAACTTAGTTGAACGAGTAAATTAACCTTTATCGACACTGACTTGACATAAACTGAAGAAGACGTTCCTTCCCTTAAGATTACCTAATCGTTTGACTCTAGATTATGCATAATTAATGTCATATTAAATAAGAAATAATAGCTAGGTCTTAATTATTGTGTTAGATAAAAAGCATATCATCATAGATAAAAAAATATAAGCTAGGAAGAATAAATAATACTGCGAGTTGAAACCCAAAGCATCCACGAGTTTTGGGTTAACTACCCAAAATTATCACTGCGGACAGCGGCCGCTTGCTTGTTTTTATTTTTTTATTTTTAAAAAAATATTTTCACTAAGAAAATATTATTAGAAATACTTGAAATTTTTATCACACATTTTATATCAACACATTTAAAAATGTTTTCACTCTAGTTTATCTTTAATTTGTAGAATTTTTCATTGACGTACGTATTTTTAATGAAATTGTTCTATTTTCTTATTCAAAAAATTATAATAAATTTTATAATTATTGAAAATTCACAAAAAAAATTCTAATATTTTCTGGTATTAGTGTGAATGCGTAATAAAAATTTTAAGTCATTTTGTTAATATTTATTTACTAAAACATATTTTAAAATTAAAAAATAAAAATATTAGAAAACAAGTAGACAACCGCTCCCAAAACATATTTTTAAAGCACACATTTATTGAAATCATCAATCACATTATCAGTCATCAATTTTAATTATGACAGAAAATGGTCTGGTCTAATCCAAATCTTGAAAGAAATATAATCATATCAATATATTTTATTTTTAAAACTTTAATAAAAGAACCATGACTGTACATAACAAAGACCAACTGAAATCAAATAAAAAACTATGGTTTGGACCAGTCTATCGAATTAGGTTAGTTTTGTTTACATGTTGCTATCGATTTTGTTTTCGTCTTGTACTTATTAGAGATGGGATTGTATGAATCACTCACCTCCGTTAAGTGATATGCTCTAGTCTCGGCTAGACTTCACAAATTACCGTCTTCAGAAACACTAACTCGATCACAACTTCCCACCACATTTCAAATGGTCTTAGGATCCTATGCTCCTCGTTTATGGTTGTCATTTGCTCTTTTGTTATGGTCCTAAATCATTGTTTTCATGAACAAATAATATTTATTTTGTATATGCTTCAAGAGCATGTCAAGTTTTGTACGACAAATCTTTGAAAACCATTTCTAATTATTTAAAGCAAAGCTGGAAAGCCCTAATCCCATGATACTTCTAGTACGAACAATTCATAGATTATGAGCAAGGCTCGTTAGAACCCTAACGGTTACAAACCCTAATCCTTTTAAAATTGAGTAGTTTGAGGTGGAGTGACTTTAAATCATCTGGGCTTATATTCTATCACCCCTAGCTATGATCTATACCTATTTATAGACATGTATTTAATTTAATTTATTATGTAACATGGCCCAACCCTGACTAGATTTACTATTTTTATAGAATATTTTTTAAAATAATTTTGTAACATAAAGAGGAAAGTATATTAGATTGCTAATGAAGTGGGAGACATTCAGACGGCCAAATTAAAACTCACCCACGTAACCCTTTGCCCACATTCGTATCTGGTCTAGTGTAAAATATGGCACTAATTTCTAAAATTGTAGGATTTTAATAAGAAAAATATACTTATTGTACACACACAAACACATGTATAACATCATTTGTGGGACAAACTATAATCATATGATCCCTACCCTAACATGTAATCCACATTCATAATACTTTATAAATAATAAAGATTAATACACTCTTTTCCGGGGTTTTAAGACATATTTGATAAAATTGTGATATCAATATTGGGAAAGAAACTTCAAGAATTAGGTATTTCCTCTTTAATTTATGTTATTTGGATTTTTATTTTATTTTTAAAATTAGGGTAAAGTGTAAATTAAACGCTTTTATTTCTAGGTTAAAAGAGTAATTTATTAAAAAATTCAAATTCTAGCATCCACTTTAGCCTTATCATGTACTTGAACTTTTTGTTTTTAGCAATTCTCTAAAATTTTATTAATTTACGAACACAAGTGAATAAACTTAGTACTCTTCCTAAATTTTATAAAACTATAAATAAACCATGGATTAAATACAAAATAACTCGAACTACCATATGTTGGCAAGCATGTGACATTTATTTATCCATGAAATAGGGGTAGTATTTTATATTGATTTTTTTATTAAAGAGAAATTAGGGGAGAGGTTGTACATTAAAATATATGTACTATACATTATAGAATGGAAAATGAAAATGGATTCACTCACAAACTTCTAGCACACCGTCTCATAGTTGTAACAACGATAGAGAAGATCTCTTCATGGTTGGCTAAAATCGGTTAACACGAGCAAGATGAACAAATTAAAATGTGCATACTCAAAATACATGCCTAGAGAGAATAAATTCGTAGTACAGTTAAACCGGCGAGCGACAAATTGGACCCATCGATTTATTTGAGATGACATGAAATAATACTACACTTCGAATAAACGAATGCCTCGAATTGTGCCAGCCATCCGCATGTCAAATATCGAAATGCAAGCGACACCATGACATATCCAAATAAAATTTGCTAGTTTCTGTAGGCATGAATATTCAATAGTTGAAAAAGAAAAAATGAATAGTTTAAAAAATAATTTTTGATCCAATAGAATTAGGGTTTCAGACCCAAAACATACAGGGCCAGACTCCAATGTTATAAAAGTTTTCAGCTTTCACATTTCGGGCCAAAAATATAACCAAGTACCTCCTAATATTACCGTAACATTGGCTGCCTCTCAGGTTCTTGCTCTATGAAACTTTCATAATGAACAGGAGAATGGTTTTTTCCTTATGAAAGTTGTTCGACGACAAAGAATCGTAACACGGAGAACAATTTTGTTGCATTTTCGTTCTTCTTAATTCTCCCAAGAAACGGTAATTTTCTTTAATTCAAAACTTACCATGCAGAACAATACTTTCTCACTCAACTAGAATTCAATACCACTAATTAAAAAGCGAATGATAACCGAAAAGGAAAATACAACATAAGACATTAAATTTACGCACGAAATAAATCTTTTACAGCAAAACTACTCATGACGAACAAATTTACTATGAAAATTGATATATAGCCGAAGTATTTGAAATTTCTAATGTGAACTCAACTGACTTTGCGTACATGGAGCCGACGAAACTACTTTAAAATAAATAAAAATAGAATAACAAGGGTATAAGGCCAAAATAAATAATAGTGTACTTATTAGTAGATATTGTAAGGTTGCAATCTTGTTAGAGGGACCCCGAGATGAGTCTCTATCTCTTTATATTGTCACATTCACTTTGTCACATATTTGGATTCTCCTGACATTATTGCAAGAAGGAATGAAAAATGGAACTTTATTCTCTTTCTTAGCTGGTTCCACGTATGCTCATCGTGAGTTCCATCATCGTGAGGAGGAAATTATTAAGTTTGGCAGTACAACAATTATAAAATCTACAGTCGAACAAAGTTTTACAAATAAATATGAGACAATAAATGAAATTAGTAATTAATGTGATAATAAAAATGATTTTCCAACATAATAAAGTGATCGTGAGGTCTACAACGTTAGAAAAATGTAAACTGTTCTTTGGGTCGTAATTGATTAAGTAACGCTATATTTATTCTATGATTAGACATGTCACTTATTAAACAATATTAATTATGAATAGTTAATTTTGTAAGATCAATTATCACCATTTTAACGTGCAGAGTAAACTGAGTATTAGTGTAGTTAATTATTCACTTGAAGTTATTGTTTTTTTTTCAATTCAATGCGTAAATGTGTGTCTTGTCGACATATATATATAGGGGTGAGACCCACATGTTCGGTTCATTTATTTTTTAGAAAATGACCGATCCGGCGGGTTCAAGTTTGGAAATGCGTATCCGATCAATTTTGATATCCGACTCATATCTGACGGGTTGAGTTCGGTTAAGATTCGGTTTTTTATTCGGGTTGGGCTGCGGGTTTAGAGCGGGTTTGAAGTGAGTCGGTTAAGATTCCGATTCAAAACCATGGTGAAACTAAACCGAAACAACTAGTGATTGTTTGTCTTCTCTTTTGATTTATTTTAGGATTTCAAAAGTTTATTTTATAAAACTTTGAGTAAACAAATAACATTTTGACGAAAAACGGGTTGGGTCGAGTTTTAGTAAAATTAACCGAAAACCGACCCACATAAATTCGGTTAATCATGGGTCGGTTTTCTTTGGGTTTCAACGAAAAAATAATCATCTGATAACCGATCCAATCTTTAGGTTCAGATCGGTTCGCGGGTTGACTCAATCCAATTGTCAGCCCTACATATATAAACTCTAAAAAGCATAACTAGGGTTGTTCAAAAAGTAACTGAAATCGAAAAATTGGCCACACGGATGAAGCGATGTTGGTGGATAGCTGAGCTGGTTTAGAGTGAGTCATCACACTTGAACAGATTGAATAATTTATATTCTTGAATTTCTGTCACGTTTTTTATAATGGTAAGTCAAAATTCATAATAAATTTGTTAATTTGCTCGTAAGTAAAAGTTTTAATCAAGTTTCTTGAGTCCTAATTTATAGATTTCTAACCATTTTTAGTCTCTTGTTATGACTAAATTACGAGATTGTGACATCGTTATTTGGTATAGGATCCTACCACTTCATCACATAGATTTCAAGCCAAATTCTAGACACTTATAATCGCAAAATGTGCGAATTCGACACAACTTTAGATATAATACCAAAGTGTTTAATTTTAGTGCAACAGGATAAGTATATACGATGTATTGATTTCCTCCACATTTTTGAAACAAGGAGAGATTATAGCCCTCTTTTGTTATCGGCTAAGTCGGATTCCCAAGGTGGACTACCACGTAAAAGTCAAACCAGTCTTGAAATACGATGCATTCTAATATTTTATCTGAATATTTTCAGGCCATTCAAAACTCATCTATTCCAACTTTAATAATTAAAAATTAATACCAGAGAAATATAAAAAAATTCAAACATAATATAACATATATATGGATGAAAAATTGAAAACATAATGACTATATATATATATATATGTATGTATGTATGTATGTATATATATATATTTAAAGAAAAAAAAGATTGAACACAGCTTTGAAAAGATTATAAAAATCCCTAGAATATTATCGAAAGAATTGAAATCATAAAACAAAATATAGAAATAATGGAGCTTGAGGCTTTTGTCGGAAATACAAAGATAATATAGAGATCAGGAACAATAAATTATTGAGTAGAAAGAGAGCGAGAACAGAAGATGGATTTCTAAATCAGTAAACAAAGGATCAAGAGAGAGAACAGAAGATGGATTTCTAGATCAGCAAACAAAGGATTAAGAGAGAGAACAGAAGATGAATTTCTAGATCAGTAAACAAAGGATTAAAGGTTTGAACGACGATGAAATAGAGACTTTGAACAAGCACGTTAAAACGTCAAAAAACATGAAGGAAGAAACAGGCAAATAATCAGACAAAGCGCCTGAATCGGATGATTAATTCATTAAAATATACGAACAAGAAGAAAACTATAAGACAGGATTTCGCGTAGTTAACAGAAAAAAGAGAGTTCAATTAGAAGATTCAACGGACTTGGGAGAAAAAGAAGGCTCGGAGTTCTTGGCGGGCATTGAAAGAGATCGCTTCATCCAAGCCGATGAGTTTGGGCGATGAAACCTGCACCGGAACGAGCCTTCGTGCGTGGTCGGCGAGCACAGGCACTGCCCTTTCGGCGAGCTAGGTGGCCCCCTGGCCGCTCCTGTTCCGCCATCTTTGGGCGAGGTTGAGACTCTTACGCTCATTTTCTCTTTGCTTCCCATTTCTCTCAAAAACAGGCCATGTACTGCCCTTTTCCATATATATATATATATATATGAATAATAATGTGACACGTCATTTTCACATTTCGTGACACCGATGAGGATGGAATTTACATGATTGTATGAGAAAATAAAATTGGACAAAGTAATTTTTCATATCACTTTTGAAAATAAACGTGTCAAGACTACTAAAGTTTTTTAGGTTTAAAAAATACTCATAGTGGGAGCTTTTGATGTGCAAGTACATCGATGAGTCATCGTGTCGAGTATCCTCAATCATAATAATTTGACTTTGGAATCAAACCGGCACAGTTTTATTCTTGAATTTGAAGAAATGCAAACTAAGTAAACTAGAAAAATCGTATCAAATTAAACTAAAACTAAAATATCTAACACAACAAATTATGGATAAAAATGGAATAATTCATGAAATGATACGTATTTTTTCACAACTAATAATAATCGATGATATATTTTTGTTTTTTCTTTAAAGCAGTATCAGACACGTAATGTGAAACATGTTACGTAATCAAGTGAAATTGATAAATAGATCGATGGATGATTCAACTGCACAAATTAAGAAAGGGAGATGCATGTGGATGTGGTAGAGTCAAGAGTGTGCGGTGAGAAGTGGAAATAGGAATCAAGTGGTGATGTTTGATTTTATCTCGTTTGTCTTTTACTGCAAGGGCCATTTAAAGAGTCAAAGAAACGACTCCGTTTAGGTTCGAAAATGGGCAAGGGCCAAGGGGTTATGGTCCATCCATTTGAAAAAAACAGTAGCTTCCAAAAGGTTATACATGACATAACATTTCATGGTTCGTGTTGAACAAGGAAAAAGGATAAGCTTGTTTAAATCAAACCCACCAAAACATGCAGATGAGGTTTATTCTATATAATATTCATAGGATAGGAATGGGCTTGATTATCCAATTGATGGGGGATATGCTTTTGGCCTCATCTATTAGACTTTTTATTTTTGCTTGTTTTTTCTCTTCGAAAATATATGGGTTCGATAGGTGTGAGAGTGAATTGGTGGACTAAATGAGAGTGTTGTATATAAATAGGAGAGAACGAAGGATAGCAAGAAATATTGATGATGATAATCGTCACTAAATTGTAAGGATGAGACCAGTGGGTTCAATTTAATATTTTACAAAAAAAATATCTAATTCGATGAATTCGAATTTAAGAAAATTGTACCTGAATCTAAATCAGACTTGTTGGATATCCAAACTTTATTTGCAGATCAAGTTCGGTTCAGTTACGGTTAATTTCTTCGGATTGGATTGAGTTTAGTTCGAGTTGGGCCAATGTCAGTTGAGTATGTGGCGGGGGAGATTGAACAATAGTTTGGCCTAGTTCGGTTCGGGTTGCACTCTTATTATTTAAAAATCAATCCAAAAATATTTGGTTATTTGCAGGACGGTTATTAATTATATTTTAGAGCTTAAAACCCCAATTTGATATGACCACTTATCATTCTACCGATCAGAACTCATATGAGGCTCAAAGCTATAAGACATCACCATGTTGTCCTAAAATTAGTCGTTTCAACCTAATTAATCTCGATCAAACTATTATTGCTTCTTAACGAGAGAACTTGTTCTACTAATACTACTACTTTCACACACTTGCTAGTTTATGTCACTGTGACAAATTTGTGAATAATCATTGGTAGTTATTTATTTGATTATGGTACCAATTGAACTATACATTTGGCCTCCTCATACAACAGTTAATTTAGTTCTGGTCTAGGGCCTTATATTTTAGTATCCGAAAGAAATCGGAATTGAAAAACTAAATTTTGAGAGAAAAAAAGAATAGAATATGAAAGAAAGAATAATTTATAGTCTTATACTGTAGTCTAATGCCAAAAATTTCACAAATTATTCTTGGATCTGCAATACAAAATACGTTGTTCTAAATAGAGTGGAGAACACGACTTCTATACAATATAAAATTTCTTCTCTTAATCGATATGAGATTATGCACACTAATTAGTATAAGCTGATCCTCAATTTATAACATATTAGGTTGTTTTTGTATTTATAGGCCTAGTTGCCACAATGCTCATCCCGCTTGACTATGATCTCGATATTTACTCAACCAAAGGGACGTCAAGTCATCATTAGAATTGCATTTGAAAGTATTTTTTCCATCAATGATCAGTGCTGCAATAGTTGTGCATGTTATAATTTATGATTGTTTGGCACATGGAATTACAGTGTTTGTAACTAGCGAAATGGAACAACAAAACATTCATTTAAGGAGAAAAATATTATAAATTAACACCATTATAGCACGAATAAGATTCGCATTTGAAACAAATTGAGTTCAAAACCCACCTGTGAATTGAAGCAAAAACTCTGGAGAAGAATATTCAGCAGAAGAACCGGAGAAAGTTGACCAGAAAATTAAAGAGAAAATTGTCTTGACGAGTCAAATCATGCCTTACTAATCTCTGCAAGAAGATGTTTTGGGGAAGAAGATCGCTGTAAAATAGAACGGTGGAGATCAGGGCAGAAGGCTCCCTCAGAGAAGACACTATTCTCACCATCGTTCTGATGAATAGTGCAGCAAGACCCTGAAATAAACATAAAAAAAGAACTATTAAAAAATATAAAATATATTTATATACAAATCAGTCGAGCTTATAATAAGCTCAAACCCTCCACAAAAAATTCAGAAATGAAGATTGTAGGAAACCAAAAAAGAAGCTTTTCTTCCATACCATACTTCTGCAGTGACTCGGAAAAAGAAAGAGAGAGAAAGAAGAAGAGATTCGTGAAGCAGCATTTGTGCTGAAGATATTGAGCTATCATTCAGACCTACTCTTCCATGTTTGGTACAGAGAGATAGAGAAGACGAAGTCAACGAAAGGAATATTAGGTGTATTAAACCCTAATAAGCATTGGACTGTTTTTTCTGAAAAGGAAGATTTATGATTTTAGTTGATTTTCTAAGAAGATTAAGAAAATAATTTGTCGTGCCCATCATAACTTTATGCAATTTGCGTAGGCAAGGCGATGAAACAAACGTTGTAATTGATGAAGTTAGGTTTCTTATCTTGCAGAGTGCATCTGTCGTGATGAACAAGGATCCCGAGCCGTGGCTCAGTATGCTTCCATTTCGATGGCGAACAAACCTTTACTTGGTTGGATTCATACCTTATATTTGGAGACATATTTCTTCTTATGATGAACATGTATTTTTGAAAATATACAATTAATCAAATAAATCGAAATGGTACGTGTAAAATGAACGAAGCTTTATTTTACAATTGCCAAAGCGCTGCACGCAGAGAAACCACGTGGCCCGTCAAAAAGGGTCAGAGAACGCCACGTAGAACTGTATTACGCCGCTTAAACGAAGTGATTAAGTTAATCTCGCTCTTAACGTACCAAATCCTCTTTACTTTTTTGCTTTTTTAATACCGCCGCTAATTGTACAACTATCCCACTCTTCAAAAGGTTTGTGTACTCTCACGCGCTTTTCATTCAAATTCCTTATTATTGTCTAATCACATAGTTCCTTTCCATTTATATAAAGACAAGAATATCATCACAAATTATATTGATATAGACATAAATATCGATAATTTACTATTAGACAATAAACCAAGATTAGGCAGTGTCATCCTTATACAAATTAGGGTAATCAAAACTAATAAATTGAATGAATTATTAATAACAAGAATAAACAATTAATTTCTCAAACTATACTGATTCACAGTTCAAAAGTAAAATTAAACTTGATAGGCCATCTTGTATTTAGGCTCAAGTGTCATTTGGATTAGATAATATAAATAAACAAATTATTATTTATTCATTAGTTTAAATTTTTTAAATTATTAATAATTTATTATACTATCACAGTTAAATGTTTTAATCATACAAATTTAAATAATAAATTATTTAAAAAAAGTATAAAAAGAATGTCATAATAAAATAAATGATTAAATTATAAGCTTAATATATGTGGTAGATAGTAATTCACTATGTCCTGTGATAGATAGTAATTTACTATGTCTCTTTCTCCATCGTATCATATATTACTTGCCCTAGTCAAATTTAGAAACCAACACGAATCATTTTAAATTTTGTTGCCGCAGAGAATGTTTTGTCGTGGTAAAAAAAAACTGTCTTTTCCTTCGGATTTTATAAAAACTTGACCTTGAAATGTCCCTGACAGACTAGATATACTCTCACGCGCCACATATGCGAGTGGGATACTAGATATTCAATAAATATCTAACTACGAGGCCTTGACTTATTAACCCACCGTTAGATCTCCGCACGTCCCCACCTTCTTTAGACGCAGATAAAAAGACTTTTTATCCCTAGTTTACTGAATTACCATGCACACTGACTGACCTTTGTTGTACAGAAACTTGGTAAGGTGGGACGAGAGATTTCGTATAAAGCAACCCACATCTCATTGCGGTGCACCTTCATTGCTCAAAAAGCGAGTGCACTTTTTTGTAGAGAGAGAGAGACTCAGTCTCGTCTTCCACTTCCTCTCCGGGGCCGTGGTAGAGAGAGAAAGCAGAAGCTCTGCGACGGCGAGCGTGAGAAACTCTATGGGATGGAGGCGACTAATGTTACAGCACCCTTCGTTTTGAAGACCTACGAAATGGTCAACGATCCAATCACCGACGGTTTGATCAAATGGGGGCAGGCCAATAACAGCTTCGTCGTCGTCGATTCCTTGGAGTTCTCCCGGCGTATTTTGCCGGCGTATTTCAAGCACAACAACTTTTCAAGCTTCGTTCGCCAGCTCAACACTTATGTTCGTTCCAAATCTCATCTATAGTTCGATTTAAATTCAACTTTGGCTCAATTTGGTTTCTGGGTTTGCTCTTGTTTCAGGGATTTCGAAAGATCGATCCGGATAGATGGGAGTTCGCGAGCGAGTGGTTTCTACGGGGGCAAAAGCAGGATTTGGGGAACATAGTGAGGAGAAAGCAAGGGAGAAGTTTGTGTTTCCAGGCGAAGTACGAGGAGCATGTGGAGGAAGAAGCTATTTTAATGGAGATTTCGAAGCTTCAAGAAGAGCAGAAAGCTTTAGAAGATGAAGTTCATGGGATGAACAAGAGAATCGAAGCTACTGAAAGAAGGCCTCACCAAATGATGACATTCATCTCCAAATTCGTCGAAGATCCTGAAGTAATTTCACGCATGGTGATCGAGAAACACCGCTCTGTCGAAGGCCTGAAGAAACGCCGGCTAACGATAACCTCTTCTTCTCCGGCCACGGCCCCTATAAAGGTCGAGAAGGAAGAGCCAGTTTTGAACGCTTCGCCGGAGACGGGATTCATTATCGATAGGTTTTGTTCGCCGTCGCCGGAGGCTATAGGAGCGGAATGGTGGAGACAACGGCAGGTTATGACGCCGGTGCATGTGCAAGGCGGCATACAGAGCCCGTTGACGTCGGAATCCGGCAGCGGATACAGCGAGGGAATGACGTGGTCGCCGCGGGGATATGGGAGTGGAAGAGGAGGGTTAACGAGGTATTTCACGGCGGACGGGGAGGATCAAAGCCCACTGCTCCCTTATCCATTTTCTCTTTTCGGAGGTGGATTTTAGAGTAATTAGTGATATTATTCGCTTCCTTCATTGAAATTACTCTCTTTATTTTTGCTACAAAAATAAAATAATTAAACCCTTCCAAAGCATTTTTGAACTACAATAAGAATAGTCTTAGTTGTAGGGGTGGGCGTCGGATCAGATTGGATCGGATTGTTGCAGATCCAATCCGATCCGACAATTATCGGATTGGAGTTTTGGATCCGATCGGATCGGCTCCAAAACTTCATCCGAATCCGATCTGATCCGACAATTATCGAATTGGATCGGATCGGATCGTGTAAAAATCCGAGGATCCCCTGTTTTGAGTATTTTCCCTGCAATCCGAGAACCTAATCCAAAATATATCATCCAAGATTCAAACTATCATCCAAGATTACAGACAACCAGACATAGAACGTAATCCAAAAATTTTGAAATCTATTCATAATTCCAAAAAATGCGTCCATAATTCATTATAATTCAAAACTATCCATAATGCAAATACATCAATAATCCGAAACGATAATATTCCCTAACAATTACAAATACAATGTAAAGAAATCATAATAAAAAACTATCATAATCGAAAACCAGAATTCCAGAATACAAAAATAATTCTTAATGTCATCATAATACATAAAATAAACTATAGAAAATAATCATAATCCGCCATTTAGAGTTCAATGATCGGCTCTACATCTCCCCCGGTTGCATTCTCCGAAATTTCTACAAAAACACATAAAACATATTTATCGACATAAGATTAATAAACAGTCATGTTAATAAATAACGTGTAGTTGAGCAATACCTTCGTCAATCATTTTGTAATCTTCTAATACCTACGACAAAAGTGGAGTCTCGGATTCAGAACGGATCCAACTCTGAGTGCATATCAGGGCCTCCACTGTCTTTGGTAATAGAGAAGTCCGGAATGAGTCTATAACGCGACCACCACAACTGAATGCTGACTCCGACGGCACTGTAGAAATTGGAACGATTAACACATCCTTCGCTATCCGACTCAAAACCGGAAATTTATGGGAATTCAATTTCCACCATAGCAAAAGGTCTAGACTATCAGAAAATTCTTCAACAGCATCGTGTAGGTAGACGTCAAGTTCCGACCTACTAATTCTAGACTCCGTCAAAGATGACCCGGCGTATAATCTAGAAAATAAAGGATCCTTCAGTAGTGGCGCGCTAACATTGGACGAACTCGATGGTTCGTCACTTGAACCCTTATACTCACTGTAAAGTCGGCGCAAAAGAGCATCCACCTCGTCATAATATTCACGCCCCCGCTCGTCCCCCATAAGAATGGTCAAACAAAGCTTTAACATATTAGCTTTGCACCGAGGATCCAAAACAACTGCAATGAACATAAGTTTATTCATTTTCTCGACGTCGCCCCAATACTTGTCGAATTTTGCAATCATGCCATTAGCCATTGAGCTCAATAATGGATTAGAACCTTCAACATGCATTTGAATGTTAAGCTTCATTCGACATACCTCACTAACATACATGTTGGAAGTCACGTACGAGGAGCCTGATACTGCAACCGTCGAATCATAGAAAATTTCCAAGAATTTGCTAAATTGACGAATATCCACCCAATCTTCGTCTGTGAGAAGCCCTTCTTCTCCCATATAAGCTAAGAACTGAGTGTCGGACTCTGCAAGTTTATCGAATGCAGCTGCATACTTCTCAGCTCTTTCCAACATAAGGTATGTCGAGTTCCATCGAGTAGGGACATCAGATGTCACATTGCCCTTAAATATGATTTTCATCATGTCAATGCAACTTTTGAACTTCAGTAAACGTGCTGGTGAGGACTTCACGTACTTCACTGCCCTCCGTACTCGACTAATAGAAGCTTGATGCTCTTTAAGCCCATCATTCACAATTAAATTTGTGATATGAGCAAAGCATCGCACATGAATGAACTCTCCATTCAAAACCAAATCACTCCAATGTCGCAAAGTCTTAACCATATGTGCAATGACCACATCATTTGAGGAGGCGTTGTCTACCGTGATAGTGAACACCTTCTCAATCCCCCAATCGCGCAAACAATGTTCAATTAATCTTCCAATGGTTTCTCCTTTGTGGTCATCAATCTGCCGAAAATTTATAATTTTCTTTTGCAATTTCCAATCTCCATTGATAAAGTGGCATGTCAAAATCATGTAGTTTATATTCTGGGCCGAAGTCCAAGTATCTGTAGTCAAGCAAACTCTCTGACTGTTTCTAATAAAATATTCCTTCAACTGATTTTTTTTCTTCTTATAAATGTCCTCGATATCCCTTGACAACGACCTGCGCGAAGGCAAAACCAACTCAGGCCGGAAATATGCGCACCACTTTCTGAATCCTTCTTTTTCTACCATTTTCATTGGTAGTTCATCCGTTATGATCATGCTAGCAAGTACTTCACGCGCTTCTGCCTGCGTGAAAGACGATACAGAAGACGAGCTTGCTTCCCCTTTCAGCGTAGTAAAATGCAACTTCTTCTGTAAATGATCTGTGGCCAACCAATACTTGTTGCAACTCTTCAAATGTTTTGTCATATT
Source organism: Begonia fuchsioides (assembly GCA_003255005.1). Taxonomy (NCBI): domain Eukaryota; kingdom Viridiplantae; phylum Streptophyta; class Magnoliopsida; order Cucurbitales; family Begoniaceae; genus Begonia; species Begonia fuchsioides. The sequence goes on from QAOC01034157.1 coordinate 619,732, forward strand.
TGAACTTCCCGCCTTCTTCGTATGACATGCATACTTTTTGCCACAATGGTTGCAGCTAGCTCTCGGATCCTCCGGATCACATCCATCAACCAACGTGAAATGATCCCAACATGCCGCCCTTAACGCTCTTTTTCTTGGATTAGTAGCAGGCTGAGTAGGATTCGTAGTTGTAACAGGAGTTGTAGATGTTGATTGTATTGTTGTGTCGATAGTTGCAGGAGCTGTACTTTCCATTCTGCAAAAAAAAACCAAACCAAATTTCAAATTGTGAAATAACTTAGTCCAAAAGCAATTCTAGAATACTTGACATTTTGACTAAATAGTCTCGGGTTTCTTACTATATAATTATATTTCACATATTCACAAGTTACAAAATTACAAATCCTGATTTACATTTTACAATTTTACACTCACTGGATTCGACCCAATCGGCAACAATCCGATCGGATTTGCATAAATGCCTATGGCCCTGCCAATCCAATCGGATTTGGATAAATAACTTGCCAATCCGATCGGATTTGCAGGACGCCCACCCGGCACCCCTTTGCAGTTTGCACTTTGCACTTTGCACTGCAGTTTGCACTAATTCGCAAATTCGAATCACAAAGATCCTTAATGAATCACAAGTCACAAGTCACAATTCACAAATCTGAATCATCAAAATGTAAAGACTATAAAGTATCAACTATTTATCGTTTTCAAGTTCGTCATACCTTATGAATCACAAAGCTCGGGTTGGAGTTCGTAATCGTCGGGGTTCGTCGGTTCTCGGAGTTACTAGGGTTCGTCTCCGCCTCTCGTGTTCGTCGCGGGGTTCGTCGCAAGGTTCGTCGGGTTCGTCGTGGGGTTCGGACTTCGGCGTCGATCGTCGGGGACTCGGGATTTCAGAATGCCGAAGGGTCAAGGGTTATGATTTACGAATTTGGGGATTTCGGTTTTGAAATCCGAATGTCGGATCGGATCGGATCGCATTGAATCCGATAACGATCCGATCCGATCAGCAATCCGAGTGTCGGATCGAAAATTGCATATGCCAACCGAATACTCTTGCCCAATCCGATCCGATCCGATCTAATCCGATCGGATTGTCGGATTGGGTCGGATCCGCTCACCCCTACTTAGTTGTGCTTGTATTTTTATATTTTTGACCACTGAATCTGGGTTTGTACGGAAATATAAGAATATTCAATATTAATTGATAAATAAATCAAATTAGATGGCTTTTAATATTAATATATTCAACTACGTCAACGAATCAATCAAGTTCTCGTATTTTAATAAAGAGGCGGTTTGATGTTTCCGACGGGAGAAAAGAGAGAAGGGCACACGTGGATGCCACGCCCGTAGTCGCCACGTGGCGAACAAAGAGGAGTAGGGTTTAGGGTAGGGCCATTCGTTTTAAGAAAGGGTAACGGCGGCCAGGGCCCAGAGGGACCGAGGGAGGGTGGAGCCCAGCCAGAGTACGACGACTATCGTGTCGAGCGCTGTCTCACGGTAATGAATGACGGTGGACCCTCATGCACAGTAAGGGCCCCCACGTTGATATTTCCAGCTCATCAAGCCATATGGAAAGCAATCCTATCATTCAATCTGACAAACCGGCCTTAATTGACCATTTCAATTGACCCGAATCGATTTTAAATTTTAAAAAATCGATGTAAAATCAACAGGCATAAACTAAGTATTCAGTAAACTCAAATTTATAACAGGTGCGTAGATTCCCCCACATCATTGAGCGACTTTCTATCATATGCTCAAGTGTTTAATCACTTGTGACAAAAAATAGACTATTTCCAAACCAACCAAATTAAAGATCTAATGGATTGATGATAATAATAATAATAATCATGGAAAACAAAAGAGCAAGTGGCGTTTCGGACAGTCCGAGGATGGTTCGTGTTCCAAAAGGCAGAAGAAAATCTAGTGCAAGTATTCAGGTTAATAGTCCCGTTGATCCCCCACAATCCACACAAATATTTATGGATAGAAATCACCCACGTACTAAAATGTTATTGAAAAGCTATTTTACCATAACCTATGACACTTTATGTGCCGATACATTGAAATTAAATATATCAAAACTTCGTGGATCGTGAGACGTAAATCATATAAAACATTATCATATTATAAAAAATATATATCATTTGGTTTACGTGTGACTCATGTCGTAAAGTTTAATCCACATTGTTTGTTCTATTTGCTCTATATTTTACCTGTCAAACCATATTTATTATAATTAATATGTTCAACATTATTTATTGGTGAATTAATCATGTGCCCTGAAACATCTAATTTTGAAGATATCCGCAAAACACAACCACATTCTCTAAGATATACAATATTTGCGTCACACGTCTATGTTTGTGAAGGTATTTAATTTTATAACATGAGTTGCAAATGATAAAAAAAAATAGTAATGTATATAATATAAAACACCATAAATTATTAATCAAACCATTAGTTTGCCAATGTATGCATACTTGGATTGCATTTTCTTCTTTTTTGTTGCACAATCTTTTATTATATTTGTCAAATCTAACTTGTCTTCTATGGTCGTTTGGTCGAATCTAACTTGCCTTCTATGGTTGCACTTGTTGGTTGTGTTCTTGATCAACTTTACTTTAGGGATCTTTTTACGTGAAGGTAAAAATGACTCGAATCGTTGTTAATAGTGAGTGCTCAACTTATACAAGTGAAGGTGATTAATCTCAAATTGTTTGTTGAAAGTAAGATGTATCTAAGTAGAGTTATCTTTCTTACTTAGCACAATGTATTTTTGTTAGGAGTATGATTACGTTATGCGAGGAGAAACTTGATTCCTACAGTTTTAGGTCACAAACTTAATAATAAACTCGTGAGAGCTCCAACTTAAATTAAACAATATTATACTAAAAATAATAGAAGACATCACAAATGTTATCAAACTTTGTTCAAATCAAAGTTGTGTCAACCGTGCCAACTAGTAAGTGAAACTTCTATTATGTAGAGTGAATTGTAACAGCCTGTCATTTGAATGAGAGGACCACTCAGTATACCAACATGTCTTGTGAATGAAATGACCACATGATATATTGTTGATAATAAGTATTCTACTCTAGTATGGATGCACAAATACATAAAGATTTTTGTCTAAAGCAGACGATATTATTATGATCATTTATATGTTACACAACATCACTTTCTCAAGCGATGTGAGATTGCACCACTCTCACACTTATTATCTATGTGTGTCTTCACAGTTCAACCCACTTAAAGAGACATGATGTCATCGTCAAAATGGTCGGCATACTTTCGGCTGAGTCAAGACAGTGATACAATTTCTAACGTCTACTGGTGCTATCAGTACAATATTATCCCCTTTAGGTCTGAGCCACTCTCACAAAATTATTTTTGAATGAAGAACATCACTTATATATAGTACAAATATCATTTTTTTCAAGCAATTGTGGATTATACCTGTCTTACACTCTTTATTTGGACAAGTCGTCACAAGGACCATTTGACCATTGACTCATTTAGCACTTCTTTTTATTATTGAATGCTTTCCATATATATAAAATTTCATAACCCTAGTATTTACGTTATTAAAACAATTGATAGTCAACATCATAACATTTTAATGTCACGCCATAGATTGGGATCATTATCCACGATATGAACACGATGCCAAAAAGATGTGGACAAGTGATCGTGGGATGTGAGATGGAGATATCAGACACTAGACCGGTTTGTGTATAGCGCTTACATAAATGGTAGAGCTTCATACCTCTGATTTGGGGCATTTTAGAGCTATCATGTTGGAAGTTGTACGACGATGCATGCAAATGCTTGTGAATGCATTAATTCAAGAAACTTTCTAATCTTGGAGAATTGGGGTATCCCCATTGTAGGATGGATCAATAATTTTGAAGGTTTGAACGGTAAGTACAGATTTCTAAGACATTTGATCAAATATTATCGACATGAAACGCATCACTACAAACTCAAATCAATAAAGACGTTAGTGCAACAATCCATCCTAAAATAGTGGAGTTTCCTCACATTTGAAATATAATGTAGCCTCGTTTGAGATAAAACACACAAATTTAATCTTAAAGTTGTACTAATAAGGAAGAAAACATGTTGTACTAATTGGGACCAAAATGCATTGTGCCAACAGGAAAGATAACTCGATTTATAAATTAATTTAGTTTCATTTGTTCGAGAGATATGAAACATGTTGCAGCATAACACAAGCGATGAAATTTTTCGTCCAAATATAAAAAAAAACTAATATTTTTGCATAAATTTTATTCTATGCTGTCTCTATTTTGTTACACCTAACTCTATATTTTAAACATAAGATTATTCTCCATATGCTTCATTACAATAATGTTCACTACTAGAGTGCACGACATTACTTTAACTTATCTATAATATAATTAAAATAGGTCTTGCCTTCCCTTTCACCCTCTTTATTCTAAACATTTGTCTTTCTCAAACATCCTCGAGGTAGTTATCTAGTTCTATAGCTGTCCAATTTATACATAATACATGAATATTTTAACTTGCGACAAAGGCATATTTAGCCTCTAATTCTACAAACATATTATCTCCTACCATCGTGTTTTTTTGCGTCATTCATCAATCTATACATATATATGATAAATATAATTTATAAATAGTTACTCATTAATGCTTGAAAGATAAGTGTATTATTGTATGATAATATTTAAATGTAGAATTAAAAGATAAATTTAGAATTATTCTGTGATTGACCGGGCAAAATTATAGTATGTAAAGTCTTTGTTTTAGGCATACTAGAACATGAGAACTCATAACCAAGCATTATAAAAGAGATTTATAAAGATTAAGAGTTTAATGTAAGAAAAATATAACCTATAGTTTCTATGCAATATTTAATCCTATAAATTAATTTTGATTTGCGGCATGTTCGTCTGGTTGATGCAAGGTAAGTGTCCCGTCAAGGATAAAAAAAATATACGCATATAATTAATATTAAATTTACCCTAAGTTAGATAAAGAAGACATAAGATGTATGCACAAGGATGATCATTTTAGTACTAGTTTTCCGAAGAATATTTAATATCGACATGTTCATTTAAGTGTTGTCTTCCATTAAATTCTTATAGAAGATTACAGCCATTTCTCTATAAAACCCAGGTAACATTCTAAGAATATTTCTCTACAAAATTGAGGTTGAGTTTTAATTCTTTTTTTAATATGATATAATTTCTCACCTTCTATTTTCATTTTATAGGAATGTTTTATTGAATTTATTAAATTGAATATATTCATTTTTTTATTTATTCGTCAATCATTATGCATCAAATAGATAATAAAACCGCGAATGTCTGTGTTCTTGGATTTCGAATCTCTAAATCTGATCAGGGTATGTTAGGTACTGCTCGAGTGTAGATTTCTTGCATTTCATTCCATCATTATATTATTCATTAACTTATTTGTATGCTCATTTCTTAATTTATTTTAAATTTATTAAATATTAAATTTTGAATTATTATCCAACTTGAATAGTCGGCTCACCTCAATCTAGATATTTTTTTTCAAGAACTGTTCTGGATCATCCCCTGAAATGAATAGAAGGATCTCTCTATTAAGTATTTCCTAATATTTTGTTGCATTTTAGATATTTAGTTTGAATTTTAGAAATCATTTTGGATTTATATAAACCTATCCTATTGAAATTTAATGGTTTGTCATTAACTCATTAAATATTATATTAAAGTCTTCTTCAGCAAATTATTAAATAATTCCATGGTGTGGATGAGAATTAAGGGAAAGGAAACAATGCAAAAGCTGCTCAAAATATTTGGCAGAAGACATCTTGTTTTTCACTATCATCTCCACTATTGATGTCCTGAAATCAGGGTAAAGGTCGTTGGATTCCTTAACTACTGCTAAGCTGTCTCCAGCTTTCCCTTGCAGATAGGAGCTCCAATTTGCAGATATTTTTCAGTCGAATATTAAACTAAATGAAGTAAATAATATTAAAAATTAGGTAATTTTTTAGATCATATTTTGAATGACTTTTAGAAGAACAAATGGTCATCAAATTTAACGTGTGACCAATGGATTTCTAAGCCCCGGATGTCTACTTTTCATTGGTTTTAATTTTCAGGTCATTCTGAGAAGTGTAGAGAAAGTTATGACTATTTTAATAACGAAAAGTTAAAATATTATTATGAGAATTTTTTAAAATAAATGGTCTAAAAGTTACTATTTGATTTAATTTCGTTTTTAATATAATTTATGTCACTTTGTATTATAAATAGTAGCTGAATAAAATGAAAAAATCACAAGAGTCCACAAGTTATTCTTTCTTCCGAAACTCAATTTTCTAAATTTCAATTTCTTTTATTTTCTACAAACCCTTTGTTTTTCCGGCGGAAATCTGGAGAATCATCGGAGAAATGCTTCAAAATGAAGAACTTATTATCATCCTCCTCTCTTTCCTCGTCTTCTTCGCTAACACTTGACAAAATCTTCATCGTTTGCAACAACTTAAAAAATAATTATTAGCACCACCTGAATATGTTAACCTCACAATTAATATCAATAATTAAAAAGTTTCATCAATACAATAATTATCTTAATTGTTGCATAATTTGATTATTCACAATAATTTGTAAGTATTAGTAAAAGATAAATCAAATATTATCCTCTTTTTATTTACCAATCTCTTAGCAAGAATAACCAAATATTTTGCTTAAAAAGCAAATCAATCATGTTTTTTCTACCCATAATATTACTAAAAAAACAAATTGGGTTTATTGTAATAAATGAGATTATAAGTTATGATCAAAGACTATTATGTAACAGATTACCAATTGTGTCAAACGTCTGAGTTAGTGGGTGAAGAATAATTTAATCATTTCTATTTTATATTAATATTTTTCGTCACACGTAGGCCATTTTTTTAGTATTTACATCTGGGTAATTTTTTTTATTAGGATCTTTTGCCTTAGATGAGTATTGAACTTGGTATCTTTGGCTTTGATACTATGACGAATTATCATCTATCCTAAAAATCTATGCTTATAAATAAATAATAATTTAATTATTTTTATTTTATTTTAACAATAGTGGCTATGTCAAGAAATACTAAAAAAAATAGTTAAATAATTCACATGACTAGTATAAATTACAAATCACACATACAAATGTTGCCGAGAAGAGACCTTACACTTCTATTTCTTTATGGTTATATTAACATACATTTTTCAAGGAAATGAGTATATTTTTTTCTATTCATGCCCGTTACTTGTCTTTTTTAAAGAAACAAACTTGAAATTTAAAATTAGTACACATAGTACCAACAATTTGTACTAGTTCAAATCATTCTTATCTTTTTCATGGTGATTCAAAGCCCCAATTCTACCAAATTACGCACTATTTCACAACAAAATGTTCCCGGACAACGTATCACTCGTTGCTATTCGATGCGCGAACAAGGTCTCTTTAAGAACTAAACGATCATCGGACGATTAATTCTGCTTTAACTAACAACTAAGTTCTAATTAAACTAATCACACTATAATTGACCAAATTATTATTTTGACAACACAAATAATATTGATTATTGAAAAGTTCCATCAATATTAAGATTTGAAAACTGTCCCTTAATCCCTCAATTTGTCTGAAATTAATTACAAGGTGCTCCCATTATTTGACTTTTTGACCCTCGTCAAAAACCTCAATTATTTTTGCCGACCAAACAAACGGATTTTGTAAGAAATAATCGATTTCGACAGACTGCATGAGTGAAGAATCTTACGAAAAAACTAATCTTCGAAAAGACCCTCGATCTCTTCCAGGCTCTTCCCCTTCGTCTCCGGCAAGCATAAGTAAAAGAAAACAGTTCCGGCGACCATAATTCCGGCCAGGCAAAAAAACATCCCCCCAAACGTAATCTCTCGAGATATACTCAGAAACGTCATCGCCACTATTCCGCTCACAACCCTATTCACCGATATGGCCAGGCTCGAGCCCTGAGCTCTCAGCCTCGTCGGGAATATCTCCGACGAGTAAACCCAGGTGATCGGCCCGATTCCGATCGAGAAAAACGAAACGGTCGAACAAACAGCGACGACACACAACGCAATCGCCCACTCCGGTTTAGAGATCGAACCGTCGAGAAATTTCGAGCCGAGGCCTAACGCCGCTAAAGAAACCGCCATTCCGGCCGACCCAAGGAGCAACAGTGGCCGCCGGCCGAACTGGTCCAAGAACGCCGCGGAGATAAACGCAAAGCTCGTTTTAACCAACCCCATTATCACTGTAACTCCGACGAGCTGTTTCTTGTTGTGAATTCCGGCGTTTCTGAAAACTTCCGGACTGTAGTAGATGACGGCGTCGTTGCCGGAGGCTTGCATGAAAAAGTTAATTCCGATTGCGGCGATGAGAATTCGTCTAACCGGTCTAGAGGGTCTTAATAAAAGCTCTTTCCAGACTCCTTCGCCGTGAAAAGTGGTCGAAGAAGCTTGATCGACGGAACCGGAGTTTTTAGCCGGGAAAAATGTAGCAGCTTTAACTATTTCATTGAATCTAATTTCAGCTTCTTCTTTTGTTTCAGATGTTTTTATGAGAACCTGTTTCGCTTCGTTTAATCTTCTTTTCATGACCAGCCAACGAGGTGATTCCGGCATGGCCCCAACACCCAATGCAACGGCCATTGCCGGGAATGAAGCGATTCCGAGCATTACTCTCCAGTTAATTTCCTCCGGTAGATTCGCTAAACTATAATTAGAGACATAACCCAACAGAATCCCTAAATTGATAAAAACTTCTGGAAGAGATGTGAGAAATCCCCGGGTAAGAGCCGGAGAGAGCTCCGCAACATACACCGGAGCAATCATGAGGGAATACCCAACTCCGATTCCGGCGACAACTCGGCCGGCGAGTAGAAACAGAAACGACGGAGCAAAACCCATGAGGAGAGAGCCGATTAGAAAAGTTACTGCGGCTAGAATTATAGTGTAACGTCGGCCTATCAAATCGGAGGTCTTACCGGCGGCGAAAGATCCGATTAAAGAACAAACATTCAAAGAACCAACCAAAATTTCTTCTTTGGTAGTGCTGATTTTCAGATCATCTTTGATATAAAGCACAGCCCCACTCATAACCCCAATATCTGTAAAGAAAACGCCATTAAAACCAGCAAAATCACATCAAAATCGTTTCTTCTTTTTTCCCAATTCATAAAACTCACCATATCCGAGAAGAATTGAGTTTGTTGAAGCCAAAATCGCTCCGGCAAGTGCATATTTATTCAAACGAGCCTTTCTTCGATTACAGCCTCCCTCCGACGAGCCACACATTTCACCGGAGCCACCTCCGTCGCCGCTCTCCTTAGCTACCAGGAAAACCTTCGCCGGCGGCCTGGAGCCATCGGAATCCGGTAATGGGTAATAACACCGATGCTCATCTGGGCCAGGGGATGATTCGGAAAACATCGATAATTACCCGCCTGCAATAGATAAGAACACCATTTCAGCAGGGGGTCCTCTAATATTATATATACAGTCCACAATAATGTAGATACAGCCAAACGATGACCTGATCTATGACCCTGTTTAATGACAACGAAAAGATCTGAACTTTTTCGGGACTCTCTCACTTTCAGAGCGCGAAACTAGATAGAGAAAGTGGAAGAGGAGAGAGAGATGTGTGGTTACTTTTCGAAAAGCAAAGCACCTTATAAAAAGGTCGAAGCCATAACTCGCAATCAGCACACGCCTGCTAAACGTAGACGAAGAAGATAAGAAAATAGATGGAGGAAGCAAAGATGAATGACGTAACACTGGCGGCTGCGAGAACCTGAGCCTACCATTGAAGAAAAATGTCCATAATAATGTAATGGATTCGTGAATCTGCTGCTCAACCTCCTGGATTTTCCCAAAATTCCAAGAACATGTCCATCTGAGGGAGGAATTATGGAGTTGCTATATATTTCCAAATATTTCCATGTCGAGATCATCTGAGATTGAAATTTGAAATGTGTGGGTGGATAATCACACCTTATAGCGATTTGATTTGTTGTCATGACTGACATTTTGATCAGAATTGCCGATTTTGATTCGGTTGTTTGTAGTTTTGCCACTAAATGAGCCAATTTCAGTTCTAACTCCATCAAAGTGGATGTTCACGGTTTAACTCCAGATTTAACTCAATTCTAACTAAATGACAATAAAAAATATATATTTTTCTTGTATTTTTCAACAAATTAAAACCACATAAGCTTGGTTTTGATTCTCAGCTATTGGAACAATAGGCAGCATGTATGGTTTTACTTTGAGTTCTGGTATGGAACCAGGCCAAATCAAAACGTGTCCAACTCTAATATCAAAGGCTAATTGTACGCCCATGTGCTGTGTAACCATGACATCCATTTGCTATAATCATGTACTTTATAAATATTAGATCACATGAATGAACGAAAAACATACGTGTATATGTCACGCAACAATACAATATTATAATATATTGAGTCCATTAATAATTGACGAAGTCAATTATTAATGGACTCGGTGAGTAATTTGAAGTTAAAAACCATATTTCAAAATAAATAAAAAATATTTCCTAAATTACAAAAAATTTTGTGGAGGAAGGGAAGGGGAATGCACAGGTGTATTCCCTTATTTTAGTCGAACTTTTGGGGCAAGAAGGGGTGGAGAGGGAAGCCAGGGTGGCCCATCTTGTCTTTGCAAATGGAGCAAAGAACTCCATAATCACGTTCACGCCTTTTAGGCTGTCTTGTGCTCTTTTTAGTTTTTATAATATAAATACTAATTAATATTCCATTTTCAAGTGCTCTTACCAAACATTTTATCGATTTCTTTAAGATAGTAGCAAATAAATTGAGTGTATGATAGGAGCCTCATAAAATTTAACAAAGATAAATGTCAATTTAAGCATTAAAGCATTGGAGTAATTGTAGCAAATAATTTGAATTTAATAATCGTTAATCGACCAACTTTATCATAAGTTTAACCATTGATTTTTAGTCATCTCCATTGATTTGGGTTATCGGATTTCATTAATTAATTGTGATTAAAAAAGGTTTACAAGAGTATATTATAATTAATGACAAATTTGATGACAAAATATGATTTTTAATGTTCAAGGTATTTATTATAACTATTTCTATAGTTTAAGAGGTAAATTAAAATTTACCCATATAATAGAAACAAGTTTGCATTTCATAGTAGACATTCGAGGATCAACTTATTCTCTATGTGATTGTCTATTTTATTATAATGTTTTAGTACTAAAAAAATCAAACCAATTATTTGCAAATTTAATGTCTAAATTATATGATTGATTTTAAACTTAAGCGGATGAGTGATTTAGATTTAACTATCTTTTAGGTAGCTAAATTTTTTACCTGATATTTCAAGGAGCTACCACAACATTGTAGGTAACAACTCTCATACTATGACAGCGCAGACGTCGAACATAGACTCTTGTAGTCAATCTATCATCTCTAGGCCAACTGAGCTATGCACATGCGGGCAACTGGATAAAATATTATTAATTATGCCTTTCGTGTACGTTCCCACTTGCCAACAAAGCATCTTCTCCTCGAGATTTATGCTTTGATATTTTTGTCTTTTATTTTTCAACTCATCGTCAATTAAATACTTGAAGAGTTTCCTTTATCAGGTGAGGTTCATCTATATGGTGTGACATTGTTGCAAAAAATATCGACAGATACTAGCTATGCTTGTTGAAGAGTTTCTTTTAAACAGCAAGATTTAGACACGGTTTTGCTTTGAAAATAGTATCGGTCTACCATCCGAGTTTTTCATTTTCCGGTCGAGCAAGCCCTAAGCCAACTCATGATCTTGTGGCTCATACTCTTCTTTCACCATTAATCCGAACACAACCAAGCTCGACAAGATCGATCCATCGAGCTTTCCAACATCTTGATGTCGAGGTTGGACACGATATCTCGGGCGTGCAAGCAAGATTCTTTCAACCGCGGCAATTATCCATTTTCCAATGTATAGTTATTGGACAAAAAGGAATCCCAAAGGCCAGGGCTGATGTTTTGCTCATAAACTCAATATCGGAATAATACTTTTGGGCTTTCTTCTTTTCTACGGTAAAAAAATCCATTATTTTTATATTTTATAATATATATATGTAATCTAATTAGAAGAGGAATGAGACTAGGAGCTGTAATTAGGTGGGAGAGGGAGGTTATTCATGAAGGAAGACGTTGCTGGGAAGTCTTTATTTCAAAGACAGAACATAAGTAATTAAAGTTGAAGCCAAGTTTGATATAAAATATTGATGAGTCCCATTTTCTACAATACCCATACTTTATAATAAACCTAATTTAATTCAAGCTAATCATCAGTTTAAATTATGAACTCTATGGTCATTTGACTGAATATCTTGAACTTTCTTTTTAATAAACACTTTAAATTTAGCAATTTTTTCAATGAACTCCTCGATGTTAAATTTCTTTGATATTTCTTTTGTCATAGAGTCTTTGATGATTGCTGAGAAAGACAAGAAAAACACAACTGGATAGCAGATAGAGAGTTAAACAAAATGACTGACTGAAAATTGAATGTCATTTCAACGTCAAGATATTCGTTAAAAATCATTAAGTTAAAGATATTTACCCTTTAATTTACATAAATTGACTATATGGTTTAGATATAAATTGATATTTATCCTTTAATTTATAGTCATATTATCAAGCGTTATTAATGTACCATTAGTATGACATCCCACCCAACACCTACATAATTTCATTATTTATGCAGTTTGCACTGAGTGTCATGAAAAATTGAGTAATTATTATTGGGCACCCTGAAGTTAGGGGTAATTTTTAACTAATATTATAAACTTTTAACTATAACAATCGACACTTCAGAGTATTATTATTGTTCGACTAACACGTTAAACTTTAAATTTATTAATTAACACCTCTAAGTTTAGAAAATTATCAATCAATACCTTATTGTTAAGAATGAAAAAAAAAATGATATTGAATGTAAAAAGATAAATAATAACCAAAATTTAATGTTAATATTTGATTAAACTTTAAAGTTTAAGGTGACAATTAAAAATATAATAATATTTGAAGGTGCTAAATTATAGAATAAAAAGTTTAAGGTATTATTTGAAAAATACCCATATTTCAAAGTCAATTAATACACTTAAAAGTTTAAGATGTCATTTAAAAAATATTCAACTTTAAATAATTACATGCTTTAAAATTTGAAAAATTCACAAAAATTGTTCCACTAACATAAACCATCCATTATTGCCTAAAGTTTTATTTAACTTGTTGCAAATTATAATTTAGAACTCATCCCAGACTAATTTTTTATAGCACCCCTCTGTTGACCCTTCTTTCACTTAAAAGGAAGCTTCCACTATATATTTTTTTTATTAAAATTGGAATATTTAATATAATTATCAAATGATTTATCACTTGTCTATGTCTCTACTAACTATTCAACCATATTACGATGGCAAGAAAATAAAATAATCAGAAAAAAGATCACTTGAATATTAATTTTATTTTCTAATTTGTTCAGGAAGAATGTCCACATCTTCTTGTTGTCTTGCGTTCTCCAGCTGTTTCCCAGCGTTTACCCACCAAATGGCATATCCATCTTTTCCTTTGAATTATAAACAATGTTTCCCTCACTTAATTATGATTATTTTCTTGTTTTAATGACGTATTAAAAATAAAGGTAAACGTTAATTATACCATTAACTTTAATGGTATTTTGCCTCGAGCTTTTTTCGAAAAGCACCTAATTTAACTAAATTTTAGCTAACATTTTGACATTAGATAGACCACAACTTACGTCTCACTCCATCACGTTTACATTGTTTCTACCAACTATATGTTCTTTCTTCGTTCTCATCGTGAGAAATATTATTTGAGATTCATTTGATGTTATTGTGACTAGATATATGATCTTGAGAAGATTTCGTTCTTTGTCAAAGACTCAAGTGTTTATCGAAGCGTCCGCATTAGAAGATATTTCAAAGAATGTTATCGTTGAGATGTTTGTTCATTGACAAGAAAAAATGCATTCAAAGTGTCTCGTGCAAATTCCTACAAAATTCAATGTGTGATTGATGTTTAACCCAAAAATAATTAAGCATAATGAAATGTAGAACCGGACAAGAATTAGACCATATTTTCGGTTGGGATCTCGTCTTTACATTAAATATTTTTGTTTTTATAAAAATTAATACAAACAAATTAAAACTCCGATTCAAATTTAATGATGTTATTACATTAGACCCTAAATCGTACTCACTAAATTGATCATGCATAATGCAAGATAATTGAAGAATTGATTAGTACAAAATCAATCAAAATCAAATCAAATACATCAATTTCGGTTCAATTTAATTTTGAACACCCCCGAGTAATTATGACCAAATCAGCATTGTTGGATGTTGTTGAAAATGTGATGACTAATATAAGTTAATTTATTTTAAAAATAATAGAAAAATATTACATTTACGCTCTCCATTTATATTTAGAGAATTTGAAATATTTGACTTTAATATTCAGAAAATAATTTTGAGTGATTATATGAAATTTGGCAAGAGTGACCCAAAAGGGAAAGAATTTGAAACTTGAAGACATTAAATAAAAGATCTTCTTTTGGTGCACAAGATTGATGGAGATTTTTAGAGAGAGGACGTGGTCAAATATTGGATATAAAGGGCCCCACCTTGGTGTTGAATAGTGGTCCCCACTTGGAGCAATTCTAGGGTTGGTCACTTTGACTTGAGGGGGAGAGCCTCACCAATTCACAACATTACAAGTAAGACAGCTCAGCCAGCTGCCCAAGTGTTTTCTATTTTCTTACCATTTAATCAAAATAGTTTTGGTGAACGGTCAAATATTTTATTTTATTTTATTTTTTATTTTTATTTTATTTATCGATTATTTTCCATAAATCATGGTTATCCACTCGTTTTATTATAATAGTCTTTTCGGAGCAATATAGTCGAATGTAAAATATGCACAAATATTATGATTATTTGGGTAATTTATTTTAATTATTCTATTGTGAGAATAATTATAAGTTAATATTAATTAAATTATAATTAATATTAATTCCTTAAATTATTTAAAACAATTATAAGTTAATTTGGCCCCTTCATATTAAAATAGTAATTACAAGTTATAATAAAAAATGATGATTGAAAAACGAGTAAGCGCGAGCGAGAAAATCGCGGGCCAGCTGTGGGCCCGAGCCGTGTAGGTCCCACATACGATAATTACTCTTTTATTATCCCCTTGTGATTTAAAAAACGAAAAAAGAAAAAAGACATCCGTTAACTCGTTCAACGTATGCCAATTCCTCATCCTGACTCTCCCTCTAGAACACAGCACTCTGTAGAGAGAGAAAGTGATAGAACTCTGATCTGAGACCAATCTAATTCCTTCTCCGGCTAGATTCCTTAATTTCTTCTCTGTTTTTCTGTATTTTGTCTGCCCATTTCTTTGAAAATGTCTACCCCTTCTCCGACGACGTCTCCGGCGACAAACTCCACCTCTCCTCCGCCGCCTGCTGTTTCTCCCCCGCCTCCGCCTGCATCTGCTCCTCCTCCGGCAACCCCTTCTCCGCCACCTCCTAATGCCGCATCACCTCCGCCTCCGGCGACGACTTCGCCACCACCACCTTCCAGGCCGTCAACTTCTCCTCCCCCTCCTTCGACAGCCTCTTCTCCTCCTCCTCCTCCTCCGTCTAATACCAACTCGACAGCAAGAAGCCCCCCACCTCCGACAAGTTCTGGGTCTAGAAGTCCTCCCCCGCCGCCGGGGACCACAACGTCGCCGTCGTCTACTACCTCGTCTTCGGGAATTTCAACGGGGGTTGTGGTCGGAATCGCCGTCGGAGGGGCAATTATTCTTGTGATATTAAGTATCTTTTGTTTATGCTTCAGAAAGAAGACTAAGAGGAGGCGTGATGAAGAGTACTACGCCGGACCTCCTCCGGCCGGACCTAAAGGTATGAAATTTCTAATCATAATTTAAGAGCATGATTCAATTGAAGTTTTCTATTAATGCATCTCAACATTTTTGGGGATTATTATAAGTTTCATGAAAATCCTTGAAACATTTGCTAGATTTAAGCTCTACCTTGGTCCTAGAAGATTATTAATGGCTTACCTTCGTTCTCCAAGTTCATCGTGCTAAGAAATAGACATGGCTACTCTCTGAATTTGAGCCTGTTTCAAAAAGGGTTGTTCATTTTTTTACATTTTCTCTGTAATTCACTATCTCACGGTGGTTTCCGGTGAATTCTAGCTGACCCTTATGGCGGAGCTCCCCAACAATGGCGGCATAATACTCCACCAACCGACCCAATCGTAGGTGTGGCTCATAAGCCATCTCCACCTCCGGCACATGCCGCCCGGCCACCGAATTCTCCTCCGCCGCCCAACTTCATGAGCAGCAGTGGAGGCTCTTATTCAGGCTCAGAAAATCCCATCCCTCCTCCTCCACCGGGCTATGCATTCGGTTTCTCGAAAAGTAGCTTCACTTACGAAGAACTGGCAATGGCAACAGAGGGTTTCTCAGACTCCAATCTTCTCGGACAAGGCGGGTTCGGTTATGTCCACCGAGGAGTGCTTCCGAACGGAAAGGAAGTTGCTGTTAAGCAATTGAAAGCCGGTAGTGGGCAGGGAGAACGAGAATTCCAAGCTGAAGTTGAGATAATTAGTCGAGTTCATCATAAACATCTTGTGTCATTGGTTGGATATTGTACTACGGGGTCTCAGAGATTGCTCGTCTACGAGTTCGTTCCAAACAATACCTTGGAATTCCATTTACACGGTAAAGTTAGCGGTTAAATTGCCAAATAGATGAGTAAAATGTATGAATTACGTGAAAAGAGTTGTTTTATTTGTGTATCTGTTATTATCTCGGTAAATTCTTTATCAGGTCAGGGAAGGCCGACAATGGAATGGCCTACGAGACTGAAAATTGCGTTAGGATCTGCGAAAGGACTGGCTTACCTGCATGAGGATTGTAAGCATCCAATCGGTTGATTGTTTATTTTCTCATCATATTTTTTATGCTTCAGATTGACTGATTTTTGCCCCTGTTCATGTAGGCCATCCGAAAATCATTCATCGGGACATCAAGGGATCAAATATTTTGTTGGATTTCAAGTTTGAGGCAAAGGTACTCATTCTTCTTTCATCGATGTTGCTTCGAGATTCGTGGTTTGAAGAGATCTTTTGGTTAAATATCGTGTCCCTTCGAGAGTCGTAATTTCATGTGGTTCGGTTTATATGATTTGTTAGGTCGCCGACTTCGGGCTGGCGAAGTTTTCGTCCGATGTCAACACTCATGTGTCGACCCGAGTTATGGGAACTTTCGGGTATGATTTCTTTCATATTACCATTTTCTTTTCTTCTTGTTGCAATTATACGCATCCCGAATATTCATCTTTCGTCTTGTTTATGTTGCAGATATCTGGCTCCAGAATATGCGTCCACTGGGAAATTGACTGAAAAATCAGATGTTTTCTCATTTGGGGTTATGCTTCTGGAACTAATCACGGGTCGAAAACCGGTGGATACATTGGACTCATTCATGGAGGATAGTTTAGTAGATTGGGTAGGTATTTCTTCTCCTTGACTCAATCATAATAATCAACATTATTCAATTATGCCCATATTGTATTTGTTTTAATTACAGGCCAGACCGCTACTTAGCCGAGCACTAGAAGACGGAAACCTCGAGACTTTGGTTGATCCAAAGCTCCAAAATAACTACAACCACAACGAAATGTCTAGAATGATTGCATGTGCGGCTGCATCGGTTCGTCATTCCGCTAGGCGTCGACCGCGGATGAGCCAGGTAAAACTCCAACCCAATAATTGATCCGGGTTTTCGCTTAAAATAATAAATGAATTCGATCAGGTGGTTCGGGCTCTTGAAGGAGACGCCTCTCTTTCGGATCTAAACGAAGGGATCCTGCCCGGACACAGCACGGTTTACAGCTCCCATGGAAGCTCGGACTACGACACAAACCAATACAACGAGGACCTGAAGAAGTTCCGGAAAATGG
Organism: Begonia fuchsioides; assembly: GCA_003255005.1. Taxonomy (NCBI): domain Eukaryota; kingdom Viridiplantae; phylum Streptophyta; class Magnoliopsida; order Cucurbitales; family Begoniaceae; genus Begonia; species Begonia fuchsioides. The sequence goes on from QAOC01034157.1 coordinate 637,827, forward strand.
CATTGGGTAGCCAGGAGTATGGAGCCAGCAGCGAGTACAGCGGACCGACCAGCGAGTACGGGTTGAACCCGTCTGGCTCAAGCAGCGAAGCACAAATCACCCGAGAAATGGAGATGAGAGGGTTGAAGAAAGACGCTCAGCAAGGCTTCAATGAAAGCTCTTGAGACCATCTGCTTTCCACTAGCATTTTGTAAAAACAACATCAAAAACAAACCTTGGTTGAATTAACAGATTTTCATTCTTTAGAGATTTTTTTTTTTAATTCGATTCTATAAATTGTATCAATTGTTGGATAATACCCGAAATCAAATTTATTGTCGAGATTACTCACTTATCATCTGAAAATTGATGAAACTATCGCCCACACTTCTACTACGAAAATCCCGACAACAAGAACTTAATTGCTAAAATACACAACTTTTTTTCCGAAAAACACAAGAATCTACTAATTTTTCACATTTAAGATGATTAATATGCATAGGCAACTTACCCTTAATTATTTACCTTGTTGCTATCATAATTTATAATCCAAGATGACGATTTGATTAAGACAGACAAGAAGAAAAGCCTGTATATCCAACAACCGAAACAATTGGAAGACCGGAACTACCATATAATAGTTCAATAAAACACCGAGATTGTGCATTCTGATTTTGAAATCAGGTTTACAAATGCTATCAAAATCAGCAATCTATTTGGTTGAAAAAGCCACTACTCAGGAAGAAACAAGCAAGCACCAAAGGGAAACTTCCACTAACCTTCACTCAACTTCTATCACTTCTACTTCTTTTCTCAACCGGAGCCATCAACGGGTCGATCGTAGACAATATTTGCGGCATCGACATTCCACCCGAAACAACAATTTCTGCAGTTATTATAATGAGAAAAGTTAAGGAAAAAAAAAAGTCCAAATTTTTTTAAACTTCACTGTATCCTCATGTCTCAAAAATAATTACACCATGTGTCAAAAACAAATCATTCATTCATATACCATGTTCAAACAACAAAGAACCCTTACCAATTCCTTCCCTAACCGATAGATTTGGTCTAATTACGTCCTTCGTGTTAACAAGGAAGATATCTCCAATGTACAGATGGTTTGTGGGAACGTAGACACAGCACAGCTCCTCATCTCCAGAGTAGTTCTGGATTTCATTAAAAGAGTATGCTTTAGTAGTCTAGCCTACAACTTGCACGGGCAAAATTACACTAATAACAACTTCTAAATTAAAAAAAAAAAAGTCTAATATCTTCTAGTTTTGCTTTGCAGTTATGTTATATATTCATCTTCTACATTATTTATAAACTAGGATTCTGCAAGCATACTGATAGGACTCCCTCTTATGAAAATTAAAAACAAAACAAAGAAGACTAAGAACAAGATAAAAAAATGAAGAACATGATACATTAAATGATTCCGATAATGTTAAAATACAAGCGATTCGAAGAGGTTGTTTCTTTCCTAGCATATTAATGGTGGCTTTCCACCCACTAAAATCAACCCTAAAATTTTTCATGATTTGCTAAATATTCACATAAATATGGATACATGATCTTTATTGATGATTAATTCTACCCCACACCCTTAAGTATTTGGGCCTTATCACATATATAATACATTCTAGCATCAAGCATAGAGAGAAATACCACATAATACAAGCAAAAATACAGAAACACAATAAATCAAAATGATTGACGATGCAAATCTGGAAAGTAACTTCAAAGCCAGGCAAGCATAGTGATTACACACGTAAAAGATTAATTTTGGAAGAACCTGGAGAGTGACTGATGAGGTAATGAAACCAAATGCATATTCCCCAATTCGAGGATGTCTTATAATGGCCACTTCTTTAAAGGCCTGTGTGTTTTGATCTGGTAATACAGATAAATTATAGGCGGCCCAAGGAATGATTTATTGAAATAAATCTAAGATCAAGCAGACCTGGTGATATGGCAGCACTAATTTGCTTGGAAGCATTGTAAATGTGACGAACAAATGGCATCCTTTTAATAAACCACTCCCCAAGACTCAACACAGATGCACCCAACCACGATGACATAAAGACCCCAACCAAGAAGATGAATGTAATAGAAGTTACAAATCCAAGACCTATCCACAATGCATACAGAAGAAAAAAGATGAGTTACAAACTAAAGAGTAAGAATTTTAACAACTTATATAGCAATTCAGTCAATGTAGGATATTTGAATACTGATCTCATGAAGATGGTTTGTAAAGACTTGGACTGTAAACACATGCTTACCAAAGATGTCAATTCCAAGTTGAGCATATATTGGAGAGAAGAATCCATCTACGAAGTGTATAAACCACCATGTTATGTAGAAAGTGATTGCGATGGGAAACAAAATGACACTGCAAAGTGGTTTAAGTGAGATAATCAAGATTATGAAAGATAAAAACCAAGATGCATAAATTTAAAGATTACTTAAGATTATATCATAGGAACTAATATGTAGAAGAAAGAATTACTCACCATCCAGTCATGAACTTTTTAGAGGCCCAGCTCCGGATGACTTTGTAAAATGTCTACACATGAGAACATTAGCATAAACTAATTTTAGGATTCGTATGCAAAGAGAAAGTTTAAACATACCCTACAACTACATAAATTGTGGGAGTGCGTATGCAAGACATAAAAAATACTAGAATTTGATTTGATTCATCAAGAAACAATGAAGAAAAGAGCATCGACTCATTGGAAAAATCATCCCATCATATTAGCAGACAAAATTAAATGAAGTTTTAAGTCCAATCATCACTATGATGAGAGAAGCAAAATCAGAAATATTGCCATAAAATAAAAATCATCCACACTCTCAAAAAGACAAGAAAAGCTCCTGCTAGAAGTAATTTCTGTCCAAGTCAACAGTGTTAAGTACTTCAAACATCTAAGATCTTAGTAACGAGCCAAAAAGATTATTGAAATGATAAATAAGTGATACTTCGGCGGGAGACGCAACAGCCAGAGAAGTTCAGATAAACTGCAATCTGTAATTGATCTCTCATTTTGCTCGTCAAAAAACAGGATCAGAGTGAGAGGAAAAGCAATCATACGAGGCCGTATTAAGAAAAGAAGAAAGAAAACGAAACAGAACTACAAACCCTAGACGGCAAATTTCCAAGTAAAAAAAAAGCCTTTTATTTTCCAATAATTTCTTATCGACGCTCCATAAATCCAAACAGCAAAGCAAACGCAATAGAAATTACATCTCGGCCAGCATGATGAGAAGACGATGAGGACGGGAGTGGCTTGGATGAAGATGCATCGTCAACAGAATCAGCAACAGGGATAAGGAGTTCCCGATCTCGCTCTCTGTCTCTACCAGCCATTGCAATGGCCGATTTGTCCTCGCCCGCCATAACGCCGAATCAGCCGCCGATACCCTAATCCCCGTCTGTACTCTAGGAAATCTCAAAAGGAGCGATAGGGCCTTCGAAATCTGCCCGTAACTCTATTACTTGCTCTTTTCCTGAAAATGGAATTGTCTTCTGCGCGTCGAGGCGGAGGGAAATAACAAGGAAATTGTCGCTATGCTACGAAGCAGGTCGTCAATGGCGGAAGTTTCTGAGTTAATTATCTCAATTTTATTTTTTTAATTTATTCAAGTGTTTTTTTTTACATGACATAATCAATATATATTTTTATTTCAATGAAATGTAATTTAAATGTTTGATTTATTTTTATTTATTGATATAATATTTTCAAAATAGCAACTTATAAATTCATGTAATATTATAACTAAATTATAAGTCGTTTAAATAAATATTTAGTATATTTATCTTCATTAATTAAGAAGAAAAGTATGATTTAATTGCATTAGTTACGATAGAGGCCACATATTAGGATTATGTTAATTTAATATATATGAATTATGCCTACATATCAATTTCGTCTCACATCAATTTTTTCATTTATTTATGTCATCTATTTGAAAGTCAAAACATAAGCAAGTAAGTTAGTCTGATCTCGGCTTTTATAATATAACAAAAAATAGAGATAATGAATAATGTTAGGTTTAGTTTTTAAATATATTTTTTAATTAATTTTTTGATGAATTGAGTTTTAACTGATACAATTAATATATTTTTAATATATTATAATTAAAATAATTATTTATAATATTAATTATACTAATTAAAATTTGACATTTCAAAAAATAAGAGCGTATAGTCAAAAGAAAAACCTAGCATAAACTTCTGAGATTATAATTTGTATGCAAACTGCTCGTTCTCTCGAAGGGTAAACTAAAATTACCGAAAAAATATCAATTTGAAGCTTGGAACGTTTGGAGCTTCAAATCTCGACATGCAAACAAACGTATGAAACGAGATGAGAACCACAATTTTTTTTTTCAAAAAAAGCTCGTCAAGCTGACTTGACGGGACCGTTGAGTCACACTTGTCCGAACTTGTTCGTTTTACACCTTGAGTCAATTATATACAAAAGACTTCTCTCCTAATAATTGAAATGATCCTTAATTAAGAGAGAACATAATTGACCTCATGGGACTACTTAAATTCCTGGATTCAAAACACAATCGAATTTAAATATCACCATTCAAGACTGCTGTGAAGGATTTGTACAATCAAAGTACAAGATTCAAACGGCTGAGAAATGAACAAGAACACCAAGGCATATTTATAAACCACCAATCCATTACCAAATCACTCAATAAAACAGACATTAAATCTGCCAAACTACAAATTGTTTTGGCAAAGTCCAACAAGCAAAGAAGAAATTCATAAAAACAGCTTTCTCATAGAAGGAATAGGAACATACCCGAAACCAATTATTCTTGTTACTTAAATAGATGCAGCTAAAGATTTAGACTATCCTTCCTCCTCTTCCTCGCTCCAGCAGCCATGGAGAGTAGACTTTGGAGAACCACAGCCAGTACTAGTGCGAATGAACCTCTGGTAAACAATGGAGCCACCCAGTCCAAGTTCTTCAACGCTCCTCTCTTCACGACCATACGCCTTCAAATCAAGACAACATTTCTGTTCAAGCGAATTGCCTGGCATGTTAGCATGGTGAGCCACTGAGAATTCTTTCGGCTGGAAACAAAGCAATACCCTCTCAATCAAACTGTTCAATTCCACGCTGTTTGGAGCATAGCCTGCTGCTTCAAAGCTGGCATAACTGAACCCATCTTCTGGAGTAACATGAATTGTAGAAATAGCAGAATCTTCAATCGAATTCATCGAATACCCACATGGATCAAACTCAAAGTCACATATTTGTGAGTCTGGAAGTATCCTTCTTATGCCAGAATCAATTGTCATTTGAGCAGCAGAGCTTGATTGACCTTTGTAAAAGACAGCAGCCTTTTCTCTGTCCAAACCAGTCATGCACATTTCAATGGTGTAAAGGGGCGCATTGGTCTTTTTAACTTCAGCAGAAGCTGAATATACATGCCATTTCTGTGACCTGCCCAATACATAAGCATTGCTGCCAGAACCAAGCTTTCCAAAAAATCCATCGAGGATGGATACTTCTTCGGAGAAAGTACGATGAGGGTATGGCTGTTCTCCAGGAAAGTTGAAACTCCCTCGAGTATACCTAACAGATTTAACATTCAAACACAGCATGGTAGCTAGATCCAGCAATGGACGGATTGAGAAGAGTAATTTTGTTGTCCCACAGGTTTTGATGATGATCTTGTGAGAATAAATAAAGAGACTAGACTCAGAAAGGACATAGGAGTCCAGAAATCCGTTCGACAATGAAGAGACAATGGTACATTCAGCTGGTTTCAGAATCTCGTCTATTTGGGCTTTAGAAAGGGATCGAAGACCCCTTCCTTCAGGATCAAGAAATACTCCTGCCTCGAAGAAAGATATCTCTAGCCTCTTTTCATAGCCTTCAAATCCAATTGCAGAGACCGTCACGGCCATTTTATCAATGAAATATGGATATTGAAGGAGTGTACTCTCAAAATACCAACAGTTGCGGGTGGATCACAGTCGTGAAGAGCGAGGAAGAAGGAAGACTTAATGACACAGAATAGAAAAATTAACAGAAAACAAAAGACTACTGCCGTAACAGCAGATGGACCACGTCAAGTGGTCAGCAGATCCAATTAAAGGTATCAGGATGGTTTGCGGGCACACTGCACAAGTAAAAAAAGTAAAAGCAATAATCATTAAGAATAATAGGAACAATTATTTCATGAGTAAATTCTGAGGGAATTAAGATATTTACCAAGCATATGTACATATATGTATGTTTGTAATGAGATTGAACTTACGTTAGAGTAAGCAGCAGATCTGAACTTCTTGATGCCACCGTTTGGTCGAACGTCTTCAATGCTATAACCTAGAGGAGCTTCATAAAATAAGGATTTACTACTGCTAGACTTCTTTTTGCCACCTTTAGACTCCATCAGATCATTCAGTCCTTTTCTGCGCAACATGAGTTCAAAATAAGAAAAGCAAAAGCCAAAAAAGATTCCATAAAGCCAATAAAATTATAGGAAACAAAAATCACATCTATTATGACAATTCTGCGTAATTATTAACAGTGGGTATTCATGTATTTCCTCTCATATTAGAGTTACATGAGGATGGGTTAAGTATGTATAACATCAACAGAGAAAACAAAATCAAGTGTTAAGTCCAATGACAGGATAGAATTTAAAGATTCCAAAATATACAGTGTGATTAAATAAATAGGCAAACCACTCAAAGAATCAGTAGTACAGTTTATCATACAAAAGGGAATAGCATTGGATTGTAATGAAATACAACGAAAGAACGTTTGAAAAAAAGGATACAACTTTGCCTTCTTTTACAACAAAACAATTATATTACCTTAAAGAATCAAAATTAATAACTGAACGATTCAACAAAGAGAGAAATAAAGATAAAGTCTAATATTATTTCATTAAATTCATCTAAGGTCGTCCTAATATAAATCAAACAATCTTTAAAACTAACGATGATATTGAACAATCAGAAAACATGAAGGATTTCGTGTTCATCCATCACAATAATATTCGAAAACAAAATCAATTGAAGAGAAATAATATCCAATCAGATCCAATTGAATTCATCGAAGAAAATCATACACTTTAATCGAACAGATTCTTGTTCGATGAATAAATCCGATAATGATGTTGGATAATTAATAACACAAATATTTCATCGAAATAGCATTCCACAATAAAATCAATCTTACAATTTATATAATCCAAGGCTACTTTATGAAAAACACCAGACCACCGCCGTGCTACCCGCAAATCCTACGAATCAAAGATAAAAACAATCGGAAAACAGAGAACAAGAACCGAAGCGCAAAGAAGAAAACTAGATCTGAGGGAGAAACCTTGCTGAATCCGAAGAATAACCAACCAAGTAAGGAGCAGAAAAAGGATTCTATAAGCGCCGAATTGACGTAGAAAATTAGGTTTAGCAATTGGGATGAGAGGCAGGGTGGATGAATTTATAGAGACCTGGCCCGTGAAACGGCCCTCAAATTCAGCCACTTGTTCTGGACGAAAATACCATTTCCGTGAAGCTTCTTCTCAACTAAGTAATTGACAAAAATACCCTTAGTATCCCGGAAAATTGTGATGAAAAAGAAATAATTAAACATGTCATTCTCTTGAGGTTTGAATCCGTGTATAGTAATCTATTTTTATTTAAATTCATATAAATTCTAAAATTTATTGACGTGTTGATCTAAAATGTTAAAATTTGGATAAAAAGCTCAAATTTGCACAACCTTTAAAAATGAGAAATTATTGAAGCAGATAAAAAAGAGGAAGGAGAGAATGGTCAATTAAGAGAACGAAAGAGGGGTTAGAATGGGGATAAAAATAATGATTATGTGGTGATTGAGGGAGGAATTAGATTCGTGGAGGAAAGGTGTAGGGCTTAACATGGCGATAAGATCACGGAGATACGCCTTTCCAACCCCACATTCTCTTTCCGCCAACCCCACCTATCAACTAGAGGTCTACAAAAACCGGGTCCACAAATCGAATCTTTTTGGTCTGGCCGTGATTTCAATGATAGAAAACCACGAAACCCGGACCGGACAACTTCAAAAATCCAAACCCTAGATTTCATAATAGTCGTTCAAGACATTTGGGGCTGCAACAGTTAACCTAGATTGGCATAAACCAGTTGGCTAGGGCCCCAACAATTTATTGTGTTTATGCTCTTAAGCTTATATTATGACGTGGCATTTGTAGAATTATCATAGTATAGATCAAAAACATCAAACAGCAATTCCATAGAACAATAAATAAATGACATAAATTGAATTAGAAAATTAAGGTTTTCTGATGAAGTGGTTGTCAAAACCTTTTTGATTAAATGATAGCTTCGTTTGTGGTTGTGTTTTTTCGTAAGATTTACTGAATATTTTATTATTTATTTATTAACTTTGCGACCAGTTTAAATGACAAAATTGCAACATAATAATGGAAATATAATTGTTTTTCATGTCAGTCAAACCCTAGTTGTATGATTAATTGGTTTTGATCTACATCATGCACATATTTATTTTGCGGGCCAATATAATTATGGTAATATATATCTAATTGAAATAGATAAATTATTTTATTTTTTTAATTTCCAATACAACTCGTAGTTTTGACGAAAAACTATCTCTGCGATCTCTGTACACCAATTACAATAAATAATTACATGGATTAGAATATTTTGTAAGTATACATGACAATTGCAAGTATGACATTTAGACCGTAAGATTTATTTTTTATGTGTATGATATGCATTTTGAATAGATTCTGTGTATGCAAGGTAAATAATTTATCTAACCGGACTCAACTCGCCCTCAGCCTGTGCCCAATTCGCACCAAAACCAGCACAACTCGCAACCTAACCCAAATTAATTAATCAAATCAAAACCAAACTCAACCTGAATATTTGGGTTGGTTTGCTTTGGTTATCATAGTTGATGCTTTATGCTTTGGATTCAATCTATCAAAATCTCAACTCTTTGAATAGGTTATTTTTTGGTAAAAAACAAACCTACCGGTGGGTCCCACTCCTAGGTACACTAGGAGTGGAATCGGTCTGGTTCGGTTTGATGTGTAATTTTAAAAAATTAAAGTTGGTGCGGTTTTTATAATTGAGGACCAAAAGCGAACCGATTAGTCTTTTGGTTCAGTAAAGCTTCGATTTTTTATTATATTGGTTCAGTTTGCTTGATTTTTCAGTTTGAACTTTGGTGAGTGCTTCGATTTGATTCATTTTTTAATTATTTTAGTGCTTCGATATTCGATTATTCTCAAATTATATCAAGAGAATACGTCGATATGATTCATGTATTATTTTTTTATTAAAGTAAGATCAAGTTGGATAATATTCACATTTTATTTACTAGTGCATTAGTGCACATATATCTAATCAATTAGTGCATTATATTTTGATTGATTTGTGCAACCTTTGGAATTTTTATTGTCAACCACCTCATGGTATTGTACATGAAAAATTTCTAAAATCTTCAAATTCATTATGTACATTAAGATTATATTAAGTTGGTTCTTCAGTGGCCATAAAAACTCGTTACAATCTACATCTTCATATTCATTGTCTTGATGGGAGAGCCCATAAATAAGATGTTGGTTTGTTGTTGAGGATCAATTCATTTTCACATATACATTAAGAAATACAACATCGTCACATGATAGAAAAAAATAGTAGAGATCTTCATGAAGAAAAACGACTATCTTGATTTTAAACGTCAATGACTGAAAGTTACTCGATTCTTTTCTGCACTTGATCTAAATATTTTATTTGTTATTCGTTAAGCATGTTAGATCGATTATTTTTTTTTTAATTTAACAGTCATGATCTACGTTTGTCGCGGACACAATATTTTTTGTTTACCCTATGAAATATATATATTATGAATCTGAAAATATTAGCTTCATAAAATAATTTTCTTTTTGGTAAATTTGTTTTCAGGTTTTATCAAAAACACATTGCATGAAACTCTATTTACGATTTCAAGCATCGTGTACAACTTCCTTAAATAAGTTTGAACTATACAATTAACAAATGATTCGATCATCTTACCTAGTACGATAATCTGTCGTGCACCTATGTTATTATAAATATAACTTTATAGAAAATGTAGTAAATAATCTTCTATAATCATTTATATACCAAAGTTTATAACAAGTGAAATCGATCTTTCACTCCTTCATTTGAGGCCCCTCACTGGCCCTCGTGACAACAACATAGTCTGTGGCTAGTTACGGGATATAATTCTTATTTGACGTGTTCTTTCTGTCTTCATTAATTTAATAGTTTAGAGTTCTAGGGTTGGGAGGATAATAAGAGTGTTCTTCACTCAAGAAATTAAAAATATATATTTTTTAATTTATTTATATTTGCTTATGTTGGAGACAGGTTATTACAATTCCAGCCTGCCTCTTTGCTGTAAACACTTACATCTTCCCACTTGCATCTTTCACATTCTCTGCTCACCGGTCATCTTCTTCTCTGACAACCACTTACAGAAACCGTAGCAGCCAGCCATTAACGCAATGTTTATGACTAAAAAAACTACATCAAGGAGAGTGGTTAGAAATTACCATTTTCAGCTATAAATTGCAGTGAGGGTTAGCACTTGTCTCCAACAGCTTCCACTGCCAATTTTGTTCTGTCGAAAGACCTGTTCTTCACCTCCAATGGCTCTTCTCCATCAAATTTGCATTCCATTACTGTTCTTTGCTCTTTTGAGCGCCAGCTCTAATGGAGATCCTCTAAAGAGACTCTTTGAGATTGAACTTCCCGGCGTAGTCGGCCCTGAAAGCATCGCGTTTGACTGCCACGGCAAAGGCCCTTACGCGGGAGTTTCCGACGGTAGAATCTTCAAGTGGGAAGGGCATACTCTGGGTTGGACTCCGTTTTCCGTCACCTCTCCGTTGAGGTAAGACGTTTGAACCACCGCAACAGTCACCGTCGCTTTATCGCATAACTCGCTGTTCTTCCCATTACCCTAGAAAAATCATTCGATCAAGCATAAACATTAACTACGAAAAAACGTTTTTCTCTTAAATAATATATTATTTACCACTTAACGATATTATAAAAGATATGTTCAGGCTTCCTCCATCCCTAGCAATGGCAGTTTTAAGGAGGTTTACCTTGAGTTCATCAGTCTTGTTTTAGTGTTGGATTTGATTGTTAATCATTATTCCTGTCCTGGATTCGCGTAAAATTTATCTAAAACTTTCTGGACAGATATTAATTATTAAGCTACTGATTTTTTTTCGTTAGTATTTGACGAGTTAAGTTTGTTTAACGTGTATATATATGAGACGCTTACACATCTAATGTTTAAATACTTATATGGTTTACACTAAACAAATGCATGGGCAGGAGAAGAAGGGCGTGTGATGGATCAACTAATCCAAGACATGAACCAATATGTGGGAGACCTTTAGGTCTGAAATTTAACCCTAAGACATGTGATTTGTACGTAGCAGACGCTTATTTCGGCCTACTGGCGGTGCCGCCTGAAGGTGGCGTTGCTAAGCAGCTCGCCACCTCCGCCGAGGGCGTGCCCTTCAGATTCGCCAACGCTTTAGACATCGACCCTCTCACCGGTCTCGTTTACTTCACCGATAGCAGCATCATGTTCCGACGAAGGTACACTTCCTCTAACCTCTTTTGCTATATTTCTGGTCATTATATACAGTTGAGATGAATTCGGATAAAAGTTCCATATTTCAATAAATAGAAATAGTTAAGAGATAGGACCCAGGTTCAGAATGGTATGAAACTTAGACAATGACCCAAGATCAAGGTTATCACGATTAGTTGATTTTCGAAGGCGAACTGGTTTGCATTTAAGCTGGGGTAGTTGGGTTTGTACAAGTCAAGTTGTGTTTTCTCTTTCTTCTTTAAGAAAAAGCATGCTTTGTGATTAAATGTGTGTAGAATTCCAAATTTGTGCTGTTAGGGGAGGGAAATCTTTTGAAATATTACTTGAAAAGTACAAAAATAATTGAACAAATAAGGAAAATAATCATACAGCACAACAAAAGATGCATTTTGCATTGAGCTTTACATTCATATGAAATTTTGTCTCATAATGAAAGTTAGGTTAAGATGTAAGTTAACAAGAGTAATACTAAATTTAATTTTTTATTGTTAAAATAGAGGCGATTGATTTAATTAAATTATTATATTAAAATATAAATAATTATATTAAAATTTATTAGATCAATCGTTATTTGAAAGATTTACGTATAAAATAAGGAAATAATCATACACTTACCACGCTTATAAGTGATAATTTGTATTAACTCTCAAATTTTTCAAAGTCTTGTAATAGATTACAAGCTACCTTAATTTGATGAAAATTTAGGAGTAATATAATTACTTTCAAGCTGAAATTAATACCCCAATGACAAAGAAATAATCTTGATGATTACGGAAAACCTAATAAAGGAGTGATTGCTCAAGCTAACCATCAACTATCGAGAGCGAGAGGGAGAAAGTAGTCAAAGAGTGAACTGAGACATAACCCTAATTTAAGGCTGATAGCTGACGCATTTGTCGACGTCGGCGTGATGTTGACACCATAAGAGAGACTAGCTTCAGCCTTCAGTCATAATCTTAAGTGTTTGGACCCTAATTTCGATAATTCTTCGTCATTCGGAAAGGCCCTACATACTCTATACGTAATATATTTATATATAAATATATGAATAGATATTAAATATATATATTGTTCTGACGCTTTATTTATTAAGAGGATTTGCATGCACATGCCTTCCTGTCTGAGACATTTATGATATGGAAGCAGATATAAATGCTCACAAAATATTATAAAAATGGACAACTTGGTTTCAAAATCCAACATTTTGTTAAAAACCCAAGTCACGGTTTTAATTAAATATTGAAATTCAACAATTCAATATCTATCCTATCCAGACAGGCAATCCAACAATTCAAATCAAATAAATAAATCAGTATGCAATCCCAACATTTACAAATCAAGCCCTATCTGGAATTCAAATCATATGCAGTTTAAACCATTCAAATTAAACTACATATTAATATTTTAAAACCAACGTTCAGCAATTAAGCCTCCCGTCATTTTGGGTGTCAACCACCAAAATACGGTTTAACCTTATTTATAAATCATGCATCTAGGTTAGGTGCAGAAAATATAAATAACTTACCCGATTTAACGATCGTTTTCCCTTTCTTTTTCCTTTTCTCGGGCTCCGAACTCGGTTCAATTTCGTTAAACTCCTCTGTAATATCCCAAATATATTGTATAAGAGAAGAGAATCGAAAACCGAACGAAAAGACACGAAAACGGGCCAAAACCGGGCCCGGATGCTTGCTGTCCGGTTCGGGTTGAACCGGTTTGGGCTGAACCGGTTCGGGTTGAACCGGTTCAACCAAACCGTTGACCGGTCAACGGTTGACCCAGTCAACGTTTGACCGTTGACCGGGTCAACTCTCGGGTCGGGTCAGTCTGACCCGCCCCGGGTTGACCCGACGGGCGCGACCCACGCGACCGTTCGCCGGCCGACGACGTTTTCCGTCGCCGGCGCCGATTCCGGCCTCCGTTCTCGACGATCTTTACGCCAAAACACTCGTATCGTCGAGACGGACTCAACCATACCAACAATAGCAAGAAAAACCGCGGTTTGAAAAACCAAAATCAAAACCCTAAACTCGCGGTTTTTCTCCGATTTCTCCCAAAATAGAGGCTTACCTTCGAAACCGCTTTAAGGGATTGCTCCTCTCTTCGCTGCGGACATTTCGACACCAAGATTTCGCCGAACGGTCGCCGTTTGCCGGAGATCTCTCTCCCTCTCTCTCTCTCTCTTTTCTCGGCGTCGGGGGACTTCTGAAGAAGAAGAAGAAATTCTTCTTCTTTTATTTACTTTAATATATATTATAATAATATTATATTATATTAAATAATATAATATTATTAAAACATATTATTTATTTCGTAACGTTTCCGATTTTTGTTTGATTTTCGTCGTTCCAACAAAAATCCCGACACGATCATGTGTCCACTTATTTTGTAAAATCGACTTTTACGTTACATCCGAAAATCGTAGCTCGATTTCGTCTCGAGATATCCCAATTTAATTCGTTTGACTAAGTCGTCGCACGTGGCATATACGACAAATTTACGTTCCGCATACGACAATTGATTAGTCAAACTTCGCGAAAAATTTTCCTTGAAATTCGGGATTTAAAATTTCGGGTCTTTACAAAACTAGTAGCTATTCGTATCGTCGAGAAATGGTCTGAATAAAGAATAATATTATTTATTTTTATTTAGTTTTGCATGGTATGAACGTGCTTAAGCACAGCTGAATTCATTTCATACGTGATTATTTATTTATTATTTGTTTCCATTTAGTGCATGGTTAATGTCGATCGTAAACGGAGACAGAACAGGAAGGCTTCTGAGATATAACCCTAGAACAAATAAAGTAACTGTCTTACTCAAAGGCTTAGCCTTTCCGAACGGCGTCGCATTAAGCAACGACAGCTCCTTCCTTATCATGGCGGAGACAGGAACAATGCAAGTCCACAAATTCTGGCTAAAAGGACAAAGAGCCAACAAAGCTCAGGTGTTTGCTCAGCTCCAGCGATTCCCCGATAACATAAAGAGAACGGACTCCGGCGAGTTCTGGGTGGCGCTGAACAGCGGCAGAGGCCAGCTTCAGAGGGTGGCTCCGACTGTTGCGGCGGAGGACAGTGCTGTTATTTCGTGGCTGACGAGAGATCCAGTGGCGGTTAAGTTTGATTCCGACGGAATGGTGAAAAGGATTTTGGATGGCGATAATGGTAAGAGTCTTGAGTCTGTGAGCGAGGTTGAAGAAAGATGGGGGAGTTTATGGATCGGGTCTGCTGTGAAGCCATTTGTGGGTGTTATTAGGGCTTGAGTTTTTAGGGTTTTGTTGTGTTTGTGAATATCATTGGATTATTTCTTTGATGAGAGCATGTATTCCTGGCTTTGTTTTATGGGGTATTAATGAAATTTAGGTGCGATTTGTTAATTTGTTGTCGCTAATTTTAATTCCCTTTATTGAGATTATGGGGTTTTTTTTTTTTTTTTATTATCGAAAAAAAAACTCGAAAGGTTTCGACTAATTATTGGAGATCTAATTATTGTTGATGTCAATAATAAATATATTTTCTATTATACTAAATATAACAAGAGCATATTTATATTACTTAATATTTATTATAAATTTTAAGCTTAAAATAATGATATAATATATTTATAATAATAAGATTATTTATGTATATTTTACTCGTTAAATTTAAACTTTAAGCTTGTTTCAGCTACGCTCTTTACTCGAGGCTCTCAAATTGACTTGATCTGAAAGTCTTTTTAACACATTCGGTAGGATTTCAGTCGCAACCAATCATATCAAATCAATTTGCGATAATAAAGATGCATATCCTTGTTTTATAGTACATCAAACACTCCGAACCTCACGACAGTCGATTGGTACTTTGCTCACTGACCTTTGCCACAAGACAACTACTGACTGCCTAAGTAATAAATTCTTTATGCTCCACTCGATATTTTTTAATTCAATTTTTTTATTTATTGAAATTTAGTATTACTTATTGGATTTGTGGTTGGACTAAAAAACCAAAAATCAAAATAAAAAATGAAATCGACCTAGAATGACTTTTTAAATAAATTGAAGTGAATCGACCTAAACCGAACCAAAAATCAAAATAAAATATGAAAATCGAGCTAGAAAGAGTTTTTAAGTAAACTGAAGTGAATCGAGCTAAACCTAACCTACCGAACCAAACCAAACCAAACCGATATTGGGTTGGGTTTGGTTCGGCCCAATCATATGGCCTGGAATTGGATGAGCTCTGATTCAAACTTGGTTTTTTCTCATCTCGCAATATTGGTAATTGAAATCAAATTTTATAATAATAACTGGGAAAGTGGGAACAGCGAGAGGTGAGGAAATCATTTCTTCCTTTGGATAGCTCACTCTGCTTTGGGGCGGGAATTTGAAGGAATTATCATTCTCCTCCTCTCCTTAAATTCTTCGCCTTTTTCCTGGGTTTCGTCCATTGCTGGATCTCTTGCAATTTCTAAAGGGTAATTTGTTTCTCATCGCTGGTTTTGTTTTTGCCTCTAGCTCGTTTCTGATCCGATTCTGTTTTATTTTCACTTGGTATTTGTTACTTCGTGTTTTTGAGATCCGAATCATTGAAGGTTTTTCCATTCTGTATCAATGCGTGCTGTATGATTTACATTTACTGATACATTAAGGGTCATCGCTCTCTCATGACTCTTTGTCTAATTTCAGTGTTTAAGCCATTTTTCATGTTTGATCTTGAATGGGTCTTTGCAATGAAGCATAATTATGTTACTTGCCGCCATTGTTGAGTTGAATCAATAATTTGAATCTTACACAGACCCGTTTTATTTTCTTATTGTTCTTCTCATCGATTGGTATCCACTATTGACATAAAGTTTCTCTTCATATTTTTATTTCAGCAGTCTTGTAGAGATTTCTTGTTGCTCAAAAGAAGAAAAAGTTCGAGGAAGCTTAAAGAAATGGGTTATATTGGGGCTCATGGAGTAGCGTCTTTACATAGATACAGATACAGTGGTGTGGATCATTCATATGTAGCGAAATATCTATTACAACCTTTTTGGAGTCGTTTCGTTACATTCTTCCCTCTTTGGATGCCGTAAGTGGTTCCAGATTAAGTTGAAGTTGTGATTTTAACTAGCCGGGCTTGATGTTTTTGAGAATGTCTGTGTTTCTTGTGTGTAGAAGCCTACTGACTTGTTCTTTTTTTGTTTGGTTCTTGCATTGGCCGGTTTCTCCAGTCCCAACATGGTAACTTAACTTTCAATTTCAGAGTTAACTTGCGTTTTCAATGGGGGAGAGCTTTACTGTTGATCTGCTTTATTTGATGTCAGATAACGCTAACAGGATTCATGTTCTTGGTTACATCTGCTCTTATTGGCTATGTGAGTGATCATTCATATGCTATGAATATTAGTTTTTATGTTGGGTGAAGTGCAACTTAGACTCTAACATGAGTTGGTTACATATTAGATATTAAACTATTTTGTTTGACAAACAAACCTTACACTTTTCAGCTGTTTGCTATTTAGACTTGTCATTGATTTATTTTTTAAATCTAGAATGTGTATACAATGATTTCTTTGATCTAGGATTTTACCCAATTTCAAATTCTGCCGATCTGGTCTCTGGAAATTTCAAAATCAGCCAGAAATCTTGATCGAGGGAAAACTTGCAATGCTAAGTATTGCACTGGATTGAACGTATCACTTGGCAGCAATGCTAAGTTACTAGCTGCTGAAAGATACATATTCTGTTTGTAAGAAAGAGTTTAAAATCTAAGCTGTTTAAACAATCGGGTGCAAATTTCACTTTTACCATCTTCATTATAGATATGTATGTTATATCTGGAATAACTAGTTAGTACTACCATTGGTTACATGATGGAATTAATGATAAATCTTTGTAAACAACATGCAAATCTTGCAAAATAAATGTTTAGAGTTTCTTTCTTTCTTTTTTTTTTTTTTTTTGTCTCAGAATTTTATTTTGGTCACCAATTTTCTTCTCCCATTTTTTTGATGCTTCAAAGGAATAAGATCTTATTTGCTCTTAATTTTTAGCAGAATAATAATTTCTAAGCTTCACTTTGATAATAAGTTTTTGAAAGAACTGTTTGTTTATATTTAACTCCTTTCTATTCAGATATATTCACCTCATTTAGATACAGCTCCACCAAGATGGGTGCATTTTGCTCATGGCTTGCTTCTTTTTCTCTATCAGGTGTAGTTACTTTTTCATTTTTTAGAGTGCAATTGCATCTCAATCGTTATTTTTTGAGACAATATTAATTTCAATATGTCTAAGTGGACAAATTCCTTTGGTGCAACATTGATAGCATTATCAAGTTTTGTTGTGTGAATGCAGGAGTATTCTTATTCTTTCATTTTAGAAGAAGCTTATTTGGATCCTGGATATACAGTTTCACATTTATTGATTTTTGCTGATTTTTTTTAAAGTGCTCTCTTGATTTTCATTAATGGGGTAGACAAAATGATTTAGTGAAACTATATTTTCCTTTTTCCAAAATATCTTAACTTGTGTGCATCTCGAGCGTAATGATAGACGTTTGATGCTGTTGATGGAAAGCAAGCAAGAAGGACAAATTCATCAAGCCCCTTAGGAGAGCTTTTTGATCATGGTGATTTACTTCAGTTTAACAATTTTCATTATTTTCTCTAAATTATGATTTTAAGACGCTAACAAACTTTATGGCTCGTGACCTTGAATATTAGGATGCGACGCACTTGCATGTGCTGTGAGTATTTTCATCCTATATTTGCAAGATGTCTTCAAATTTCATTTCTTTGACTATTTAATATCATTCTTACCAGTTTGAATCATTAGCTTTTGGGAGCACTGCCATGTGCGGTAGAAGTACTTTCTGGTTCTGGGTAATTTCAGCTGTTCCATTTTATGGTGCAACATGGGAACAGTAAGTAATTGTGTTCAAATAGTTATTGATTCAAG
Organism: Begonia fuchsioides; assembly: GCA_003255005.1. Taxonomy (NCBI): domain Eukaryota; kingdom Viridiplantae; phylum Streptophyta; class Magnoliopsida; order Cucurbitales; family Begoniaceae; genus Begonia; species Begonia fuchsioides. The sequence goes on from QAOC01034157.1 coordinate 656,415, forward strand.
TAGAAATTAATTGCTTTTTGGTTTTATAATTGTGCACCTTTTTTTTCGAGGATGTTATTAATGTGAGTTCATTGTCTCTAAATGAGTTAGATCCTTGCTTCCATTTGAGGGATTTTAGTCGATTGAATTGAATTATTTTCCCTTCATGTCATAATTTGGTATCAATTTCAAAATTTATCATTCATACATTTTATGCAAAATAATTGCATTAACCCTTATTTTTTGTTTTGCATAAATTGTTCTAATGTATCATAATTACAGAAATCAATAGCCCCTATGCCAAATCTTTACATGTTTTCTCATTTCATTTCGACCAGTTATTTCACGAATACTCTCATCCTTCCTGCTGTAAATGGTCCTACAGAGGGTCTCATGCTGATCTATTTTTGCCATTTTTTCACTGGATTTGTTGGTATGTTTCCAATTTTTTGTTAATACCTGTTGGTTAGACCAAAATTTTTCATTCATAGTAATCTCCATCCAGGTGCTGAATGGTGGGCCCAACAGTTTGGAAAGTCTATACCCATTTTTAGTTGGGTGCCATTTCTTAATGGTAAGAAAAATTTACAATGAAGCCAAATATTAACAGCTTATGTGTCTCAAATTTCCTTTTTTAGATTTCATAAGTGGTATCTATCATTATTGTGTGTCTTAATTTAAATAATTTATCATATCAAGTTAGCTTCTGACAAATGCCGAGTTTATATTGTGAGAATTTCTTGTTTTGTTTGGTGAAGCTTACTTTTCCCTTTTTCTTTTTCTGAAGAAATTGCAACGTACAATGTTGTGTTGTTTTTCATGATAGCTTTTGCCGTCATTCCAACCGTGGCATTTAAGTACGTTTCTTCTATAAAGATCCTCTTTCTGGGTGCAATTGATAACGACCATTATTTTTTTCCTTACTCTCATATACGTGTGGAAGAGCCAACTAAAACTTCTTAAACGTGTTTTTTAGTGTTTCCAATGTTTATAAGGTCGTTAAGGCAAGAAAAGGAAGCATGCTATTAGCTTTAGCGATGGTACATCTATAGCCTCACTTACATTTCATCAATTTCATTATATACCTTTTCATTTTCTGAGTTTATTTAATTTTTTTGCGACAGCTATACCCTTTTGTGGTCCTCATGGCTGGCGTTCTTGCTTGGTACAATCCAATACTTAAGCCATGTGGTTTCTCTTTCTCCTTAGGTGCATTTTTGCTGATCAATTTGTTTGTTATTTTTTGCAGGGATTATTTGTCTCCTTCTGACATATTAGGAAACTATCCGCATTTGGTTATAATCGGAACTGGACTGGCTTTTGGATTCTTAGTGGTAATATATTATTGTCGAATTGTGGCATGCCCTTATTTTGTATTGTAGGTCAGTCTATAGCAAGTAACTTAATCAGTGTAATATCTAACGCAAAATTGAAATTAGGAAATAGTTGAGTGGATATTTTTTCTCTAGCCATCTCTTGTACTGCTTGTATTTAGTTGTCACACCATTAAAAGGCACCTTTTTCTTATGTATAGAAAAATTAAGAAATTTGTTTCGAAGTTCATCCATCAGTAATGATCAACTTCGGTTGTATTTTTCTTAGAAGTAATAAGTTCAAGTTTTCAGGGGAGAATGATTCTGGCTCACCTTTGTGATGAACCCAAAGGCCTCAAAACTGGAATGTGCATGGTATGTTAGTGTCTTGAATTGTGTTCATCCAGAAAAAAACTATTCTGTTGCTCAAAATTGAAATTTACTTCTGGGATCTTATTAACTTGGAATAGTGTTTAAAATAAACGAGATTTTGTATCTCATACAGTCACTGTTGTATCTTCCTTTTGCCATTGCAAATGTCCTCACAGCCAGACTTAATGATGGGTATGTACTACTTACAGTTTCTATGAATATCAAATTTCACGAGTATCGATTGGAGTTCTTTGTTTCTGAGCGATCTGTTTGCAGGATTCTGTTAGTGGACGAAAGCTTGGTTCTTATTGGCTACTGTGTATTCACAGGTTAATTGCAAATGACCGGGATCTTAACCATTGAAATTGTCTTGTTTCTCTCTTATTTCTCAATGTTATCTTCTTATTTGTCTTTGGGTGTATCCAGCTGGACTCTACTTGCACTTTGCTACTTCAGTTATTCATGAGATCACTGCTGCTTTGGGAATCTGTTGTTTCAGGTCAGAAACTACACCTTTTTTGAATAAAAATCACTAAAAAGAATCAAATGATTATCTGTGCTTTCTAAATTAGTTGGAATCTGAAAAACTGGGCTGCCCCTTTGAACTATCTTTCCATCAATCCAGCGGAAATTTGTTTATATGTTGAAATGCATACGTCAGTGATGTACATCATTGGTGATTTGATTTGTGTTTTTAACCTCAATTCAGGATTACGAGGAAGGAAGCTTAAGATTTGTGGGTATGTTTTCAAGATTTGTAGCTGATTTGAACATTCAGTTCAGCTCTAGTTAAACAGAAGCACAGGATGGAGTTATTTTTGGATTGAAATGGTCGGTAATCCATTTGATGATTTCAAAGGAGGATAGATTTGTGCATTTCTGATATTTTTTTAGTTGGATTAGTGATTTATTCTATTCTTCCAAAAATGAACTGCGCTCTTCTTCTTCTTCTTCTTTCATGTATTTCCAGAATTCTTACATTAATGTTCGTTAAAAATTAGTTTATGGTTATTTTGTAGGATGATTAATTTTCTTATTTAAACTAAGTAATTGTAATTTTCTATTTCGTAGCATATTTAATAGTTTTATTTAATATTTTCTTATTTAAATTAAGTCAAGTTTATTCTATTTAATATGTTATAGCCTTATAAAAAAGATATGAGTAATGACTAAAGTTTATTTATAATTTTTACGTCTCTCTCTTTCTCTTTTTTCTTTCAAATTCTCTATGATTTTCTCAATGACGAGACGATGAGTTGTTATTCGATTCAAGGATAAATCGTTGGAAGAAGACATATCATTAACTATTTTACATTACGTCAAATTTCAGGAATTACTTAGAAAATATAAGGTTTTAAATATTGTAACCTTTTTAACAGCTATGTTTGCAGCAAATAGCAATCCTTTATTTAACGAAAGGGAGAGTTACATGGAGAACAGTATTGTCCCTCTTGTCACACTGTTTCAAGCACAAAAATAAAGGACACACCAATAAAAATAAGGACTGCAAATATTATATGCATAGAACCCACAATTTGTCAGTTCTTTGCTGCAGATTTCCCTCCTTTTCCCTGTGAAACCATCAAATCAAACCAATAAATAATGTCACACGTCATATTAGTTCGCTGCATAAGAATTTGAAACAGAATGCCTGCTAATGTTCTAAACAAGGTGGGTTGAAATATGTAAGCTTCTTACTTTCTTCTTCGGTTCTTGAGGCTTTTGTGCAGCCTTCTTTGGGGCTGACTTAGAGGCAGGAGCTTTTGGTGCTGGATCCTTCTTTGCCTGCCCCAAGAGTTGAGTACCAACTGCAGGTTTCTCTGCTTTCAAGGAAGCCATTTCTAGGTTTTTTAGCTAACGAACTTGAAAACCCTAATGAAGTTGCTTCACTTTGTTATTGTTTTCTTCAGAGGACACTCGTTTTATAGCAGTTTTTAAGAATCCTTTCGGCAGGAATTAGAATAAAAACTGACTGAAAGATTGGAATAACTCAAGTGATGGACACTTGACCTGTCTGTGGAGCATCTGATGCTGCTTTCAATATCTGCCGTGGCCTCAATATCTGCTCATCTCCAGGCAAGAAATATATGCCTTTTTTTTTATTAGCTGATGCAATATTCCATCGACTTGGATTATTTTTATCCAGTTTCTAATTCGAGTGGTCTAATATTATGCATTTGTTAATGGTTTGACCTTATTACCAGGGGTGGGCCTTGTGATATTCAAAAACATAAAAAAAAAATAGGGCAATTAGGAAAGAAATTCAAATTTAGAAAATTAAATTTCTACATAGGAGAAAAAATAAAATATAAAAGAGAGAACAATCAGTGGATTCTTATGTCATTTTCATTTTGTTCAGCCACTATATATAATACAAAAGTGACAGAAATAACATTAAAAATAAAATAAACTAAAATAATAACTTTCAAATTCTTTATTTCTAAAACTCTCATAATAATTTATAATCTTTCGTTACTAAAAAAACTATATCATCTTCAACAGTACTTAAAATAATTTGAAAATTCAATCATTAGAAACTAATCATTCAGGACATAGAAATCATAGGTCACACATAAACTTGGTGACCGTTTACCCTTCTAAAAGTCAGGCCGAAATCTGGCCTTAAAAATTGACAGTTTTTTATTACCAGTTATTTCATTGAGTTTAATACTCAAAAAAATTATTACTCATACCTTAAATTTGATAGTCATTTACGACTGAATATTGTGAGATAAAAGAAGTTGGGAGAGAAGAGAGCAATGTTAAAGAGAGCTGCAATGCAAGACGAGGAATTAATTACAGACCTTAAGACCGAGATGAGGGGTTTGACCCTTAAACTTAAGATGTTCAATTCACTAATTTGATAACAATTTCAAATCTGAAATAAAATGTGTAACTTAGAGTGTAGTTTGCAAATGAAATAAAAAAAGGACCGTATAAAAATTGTTATAGAATATATGATATACTTTCTTAATTATATTTAGGTATTAGTTCCCGTATTGACGTTCTAAATTGTGTATAATTGGATTTAGCATATTAATGAAAAGGTAGAAGAATTATTCTATCCAATCGTCTGTTTTAACACATATTATAATCAATAAAACTACAATAAGTGTTTAATAATTATTTTGTAAAATAAAACAATTAATATTTCTTCGGGTTTTTCATCGAGCAGCTCATTATTTCTTTCCAAATTTAGAGATCATGCTTTTGTTTTACATTTTTTTGCGCCGATCCAGGTAGAATTGTAATGTTTTTGTGTTGAAACTTTTGCACCATTTTTCGCAAATTGTAGGCATAGTTAATTTGGGTCCAAAAGTATACATGACTGCCGAAGAAGTATGTTTAATCGTGTGTGTGTTTCTTTCCTATCATCTTTTAGTGTTTTAAAAGATATTGATGTTATGTTAATAGAATAACGAGAGAAAATTGTGGCAACTCGCCCTGTGAAACTGAGGATCCTAATATGCTATTAACTGTCAGAGTTTTAAAAGTATCTTTTTTTGAGTTATAAATCTAAGGAAATATTTTTGAAAATTTTAATAAGAAGCAAACAATATTATACTGAGAGTATCGAGAGATCTTCTAATAACTATGCGATGTCATCGAGTTCAATGTCTTAAATATGTGTGAGACATTTCTAACACGGCAACTTCTTATTATATTTTTTTAAATGTTAATTTATATGTGTTCTTTGTATTGCATCATGATTATTTATTTTGTAAGGTTTGGACTAAAAAAATTAATTGACGCTCTGCACCATTGACGCTCTGCAGTCTGCACAAAACTTGTTATTTCGCCAAAAACAAGTTCTATCTTTAAGTTGGTTTCAGAGTTCTTTCAGTTACTCCTGAATTAGACGCCCCTCGCTTTCATGCTCAAGAGTCCAAGTAACGAAGAGAATATTTATTAGATGCAGCCTAGAGAGAGAGAGAGAGAGAGAGAGAGAGAGATGGGCCAGAATCCACGATCAAGTGTTTTTGCAATATTATTTAAACCCTACCCAGAAAACCATGCAGTAATTTTCTGTTTGCTGGTTCTGTCCACCTTCCCATTTCTCACCTTAGGTACTTCCGACTGGTTTGCCTCCTATAATCTGTCATCGATAATCACATAAAAACAATTAAATTCCACCACTTGAAAGATTATATTCATAAATTACGAGTGTTTAACTAAAACATATAAAGCACTTATAAATACTGGTATTAAACTTACGAGCTGAGAATAAAGCATTGAACATGAATCTATAATTTGTGTTTTTTCTTATTTTAAGGGAACGGCAATATAAACAAACTGAAACTAATTGTGCAATGATTTGAGTCGATTTGCAAGGAAAAACAAATATCATGGTGGAGTTTGTGAAGATGTTTAGTTGAAAAAGGTACAGGCTTCTTCTTAAGATCCAAAGGCTTCTGGTCGGTGGTCATCTTCGGCGTAGGCCTAGTGGCCGGAGCTTTTGGAGTGCAACAGCTTGGCTTAACGGGCTCTTTCTTCACCGGAGCCGAGGACTGAGTGCCAAGAGGTTTATCAGCTTTGAGGGAAGCCATTTGTTGTCTCTAAAAGGAGAGTTGTTCGTGGTCTAGGGTTTGTGGTGGCAAGAACGAGGAGGCTTGACAGCTGCTATTTATAGTTAGATTACAAGAATGACGTGTAATTAGAACCATTGCTTTACAGTAGTGGGCAATGAGGAGGGAATAGAATCTTTTTAAAGATGGAAGTTTGGGTTAGATTCTTCACTAAGGTATCTATCAATTACTTGTTTAATGGAGGAAAAAAAACAGAAATAAAAAAGATTCAGGGTATAATCCTGCGTGCAACAATGGGAGAGGAAAAAGGTGATAAACAAGTAGATTTGTATCTTTACATATTAAGTAATTACTTTTACCAAACTAAACTCTAGTAAATTTGATTATCTCGTAACTCTAATTACTCTTTGAACTATGCAGGTAGTAACAATATATACTTTAAACTTTAAAAGTTATAAATGACATCTTATACTTCAACATAATTGTAACGAATAGATTGTCATCACGTTTTTTGTTAATTTTATGATGTTAGTTAATTTGGTTAGCTATTTTTGTTAATTTAGTTAAATTTAATGAATTTTCTAGAAATAAATAAAAATGATATAAAGACATTTGATTTTGAGGGAAAAGATAGTGCTGAAATTGTTGTCTTTTCTTTCTTACTTTCTAACCCGAATGGGTCAGGTCGGTAAGAGGTCGGGTACGCTGAAAAAAAACCCGAAACATGTGATTTTTTCCAACCCGATTGTTGGGTCAAGTTGTTTTTTGTCAAAACCTGAACTCACACATGCCCACTCCTAATGACACCCATCAAACTTTTCAAAAATTAATCCTAAGATCGTTGTGAGGGTCAATTAATTTCTTTTAGTCTTAGAGCATAAACAACACAACCAAGACATCAGTATTCGAAACGTTTCTTTCATACTAACGTACCACAACGGAAGTTTTGACTCATGGTCGAATCATGAACTTAGGGAAAATTTAAAAAGTAGGCAAATACTCTTGAAAATTCGATTAGTTGGATGATAATGAGTAACAGTTCTGTGGTGAAACCTAGAAAAATAAATAATTTAAATAATAATAAAAAATAGCTAATTAAGTGTGATGTGGTCACCGCTAGATCCGGGCTTACTTTCCCAAGATTTCAACTTTTTGTCAAGTAGACAGGTGCGTTTGTTCTCTAAAGAAAAAACAAAAGCCATAGTAAGAATAGTCAAGGGTCATTGGAGAAGTTTCAAAATGTTGTTCAAAGAGCTGCTATCATGTCTTGAAAGTCATGTTGAGCTTCCGACCTGCATTTAGGATCCTTAAAATACTCAAAAACTATATGCAAACCATTCAACTTATCGGCTGGTTTTCGAGTACAAATTCGTACAAACAAACATGTCCATGATGAACAAAAATTCTCGGACGTACGAAATAAAAAAACTTAGTAAGATCTGCGAATATCCTTCGGGCAAGACTTTATAGTAGGTTTTATTAGAGGATATGGTAAGGGAGAATTAATGGGTTCAACCGGTGTTCCTCATCCCAGCAGCTATTCCATTAATGGTGATAAGCAATGCATCTCTCAGCTTATGATTATCCTCATCACGTCTCAGCCTCTTCAATATTTCAACCTGCAACATGTTCAGCGGATTAAGATATGGCAGCCTACGCTCGATCAGTCTCCTCAAGCTCCGGTTGTTTTCCGACAGCTTCTCGTGCTCGCTCACAACCAAAACATATTTTTCTGTCTCTAAAAGTTCCATTCTCAGTTCTGCACCGAGCTTCTGCCGGCTCTCCGACACTAGAACTTCATCGTAGTGCTTGGCTATAGGAATGTCGGCTTTTCCTAGAACCATCTCGATGAGATCGAGGGTGCATTGAAAGAAAGGCCATTCTTTGTACATTGCTTTCAAGTCATCAGTATGTCCCTTTTCGCATACGCCCTTCAGACCGGCTCCAATTCCAAGCCAAGCTGGAAGAACAAACCTGGTTTGGGTCCAGGCAAACACCCACGGAATAGCACGGAGATGGCCGATTCCGATCGAGGCCTTTCGTCTCGTCGGGCGGCTTCCTATGTTGAGGAAGCCGAGCTCTGCCTGAGGCGTGGCCTCATGGAAGTAAGCTAGAAATTCGGGATTCTCGTAGACTACACTGCGGTAATTCTGGCAGCTGATTTTTGAGATATCTTCCATGAGATTACGCCACTTTTCTTCTCGAGGTGGTTGTGGGGGCCGTAATGTTGCAAGGAGCACAGCCGTTGTGTATATCTCCAATTGTCTGACGGCTGTCTGCGGGAGGCCGAACTTGGCCTGCACCATCTCACCTTGCTCGGTTGATCGAAGTGTGCCCTGCAAAATCAAGAGGCATGAGTCATGAATCAAATGTCAGTATAATTCGAACCACCAACTATCAGAATTAATGAATGATATGCTAAGATTTCACAGTAACAGTAAAAATTCATGACACAAGAATTCGATTATGATATCTTTTGATGAAAAATAAATAGCATATGGGAAAAGAGCAAAGAAGGGGAAAAAAACTCAGGAAAAAACTAAAAAGATAATTTTAAAAAGTTCAGAGTAACAAGTTCACTTAGAAGAACTTGTAAAATGTCAGAAAGTAAAATTGTTTAGATTTATGCATACAAGAACATAATCCAGTTTAAGCTAGTAATTAATAGACTAACCATTACAGAACCGGGAGGTTGAGATTGGATGGCAAGATAAGTGGGGCCGCCACCGCGACCAATACTCCCTCCACGACCATGAAAGAGAGTAACCTTAATACCATAGTCATTACAAGCTGCCACAACATCTTCTTGAGCTTTGTAAAGTTCCCACGCAGCAGTAAAACGCCCAGCATCTTTACCAGAATCAGAATAGCCAACCATCACCTGATAGATAAACTTTTTTAAGCACCAGAGGTCGTACAGAGTAGGATAGATTTTTGGTGCAGCTAATTGTTTCCATTACCTCTTGATGTCCGTTGTGATGCCTTAGAATGTGGTCGCGGTACCAATCAATTGCCAGTAGTTTCCTAATCACTGATCCTGCTCCTCGCAAGTCTTTCACAGTTTCAAACAATGGAACCACCCGCAGCCTAATCCAAAAACATTTAAGATATTGATGGTACACACCGCTAACATTCTTTATATTTTTTACAAGACCTATTGTGATTAAAAAAAAATCCGCTCCCCAAGAATACTAGGAAAGCTGGTAAATCGTCAAGAAAGTTGGGGTTCACTAAGCGTCTACACTATGCTAAATAAGTTTTGATTCGAGTGAAATGTGTGTTCTTGTGCCTTCAAAATACACACAAGATATATGTGATCTAACCCGCAGACACAGAACACTAAATTCTGACATTCATAGACATCTACATCTGTAAAATTCTACAAGAGAGATACCAATGAAAAAGGTTAAGATGCTTACGTTCCTCCAGGGCATGGTTTTCCTAGCTCTCCGCTAACAGCAAGTCGGGCATCCTTTTGCAAAAGTTCCACCGCAAGTACATCACTCGCCTGTAATTACAAATACAATGGAGTTTTGTCCTTAAATTATTTAAAACATAATTGACATAAATGTATAGTAGATTAATAAGGGGCAGAAATGGGATAAAAGTTACATTGGACGCCATAGAGATCACATAAGCCCCCAGGGAATCAGTGCCGAGTTCAGCAGCAACACGGAATGTGTCCAAAACCTCTTTAACTTCAGAAGTGACCTGAAAATACAAATATGAAATAGAAACCCAAAATCATAATGAGGGCACTATACCAAACCACAACTTATTCAAGCTCCAGTTTCATAAAACATGCGTTGTCAACATCATGATAGTAAGTATAAAATTTTCAATAAAGATCTAGATTTGTGCTATAATAATATAGAAGCAGTGTTCGTGATAAAAAAAAAAACCCAAACGTTTATAATTGTCTATTGTGGTTGTTATCTGTTAACTTGGGAATATGCACAACACTCAAGTGGAAGTAAAAGTGCAAGGTATCACTGTAGGTAAAGTTGTTTGAAAAACAAAATCTGTGTTTGGGAAGATAAGAGGTGAAGAAAGTGCAGCCAGCCTTCGAGATTGAAACTAGGAAGGATCACAGAAGTATTCTCTGGATGATGTAACAAATAAGTTTAGGGACATCTGTAAGGACTTTTAATATTGCTAATGTAATTATAAGTCATCTGGTTAACATCAAACTTGTTCCGTTCTCCAGTGGCAAGATGGCAAGATCTCAGGATGTGTTTCCATGAAAAATCATAACAAAGCACATATATACTTCCAATTTAACGGAGTAGCGTGTTCTCAATTCAAACTTTATATTCCATCCAACTTCCGTTATATATTATCTTATAATTCTAAATACGACAAAAAAAGATGCAGCTAAAATATCATTCACAGCTTGAGGGCAGAGTTTTAGCTCAAAATCTTAACAGTTGGGAAAGTGCAACTACTTTCTAATTCAACCTCAATACCTCTATAGATGATGGAACAAGTGGCCTCTTCCCTCTCAGCTCTTTTGCTAGAAATTCAAGCTTCTTTTCTTCGTCCCAGTCACTGTACGTGCCCATATCCAAGTATCTCGTAATGGCATCAAGTGTTTCAACATGTCTGCCAGATTCCTGGCAGACATCAGAATTCTTATAAGGAACCAATGATTTTTCCAAAAAAAATCATGCAACAAACCTGATTTGCTAGTTCTACTCCAAAATACCATAATCATTCCGAAAGTAATAACAGATAATTAACACATATTGCTAAGAAAACATGCCTGACGAAGATCGAGCTTCATGAGTACCATCCCAAAGGTAGAAACTCTTCGTATCAGATCAGCCAGCCGCCCATCAGCAAGCACACCGGATCCACAAGATTGCTGCCATCATGGAAATAAATCAGATTTTGTTTCGGACATTTTTATTTCAGACATGTACAGAACAATGTGAAATTAAAGTTACCAGAGAATCATAGCAAAGTAGTAGGGGCTCCAAAATTTGATCAGCTGATTCATAATACTCCGAAGGGTCATATTCACAAGGAAGATCTTCAATAAGAAGTTCCACTCGTCTCCGAGTTCTCATGAGCTAAATTAGGACATTTTTCTTAGTAAAAATCCAATTTTAAGGAATATCATGACATCAGTTCTAAAACTTCAGTAATTATTTCTTCTTATGTAACCAACACTGCAAGCAAGCACATAGTCGCACGTGAGAAGAATAGTGTTGGAGATTATCACAAAAGCCAGATAAACACAGAGAATGACTCACATCTACTGAAAAGCATGGAATATTAGTTTTTCTCACATCATATGAACTACATGCAGCTGAAACACGGGAAGAGATCAAAATAAGAGAAGAACCTTTTCTTTGACATTCCCAAGAACAACTCTGTAAGGAGCTATGCCAGGACGATTTAGGAGCTTGGGTTCTAACAGCTTGTGGAAACTGGATCTCCCAGACTGAGCATCTGCATATATTTTCCTTGGAGTGAGTGCTTGCACAGAGTTGAAAGAACCTGACCGAGGTACCGCAGTTGGCTGAGAAGTGCCAGAGTTAACTGAAATTCCATTTGATAAAGGTGAACAAGTATTTTCGCAAGAGCCACTGATCAGAGAAGCTGAACTTGAAGGATGGTGCCCACCCTAACAAAATAAATATAAAAAAAATCAAGAGATAATACATATCTGAACAGACGAGAGGAAAAAATAATATTAATAAAACAAGTAAAATAACAGAACACGTCCAAACATATGCGATAAGAAAACATCAGGATCCTATTTTGAAAGGGAGCTTAACTTAGCATAGCATCATAATTTTTGTGGGTGCCACAACCATATTTGGATTTACTCTATAATCCTTACGCTAACTATTTCTTATTTTTCATTAAATAAAAAAGCCACCTGATGAGTTTTTGATGAGATGAAGTCAGTCCTGGGGAAGGATAGTCTTGGATACTCAGATTCTCCATCATTGCATACTGCATAAAGGGCTGATTGCAATAAGTAACTAAGTCATGTCAATTTCGAAATCGTTGGCTTCGCTACCAGATCGATCTTTTGGCGACTAAATAAAAAAAATCAGCATTTTCACTGAAGTTTAAATTCATCTTTTAGGAATAAATTGCCTTTTATATTCTTAGTCAAAAAAGGATTGTCCTAATATACCATGAGTAAATTTGTAAGCATCCAAGAAATGTAGCATTCATTAATTTGCTCAACCAGATTCATTTTCTTTTCTAGTAGAAGAAAAAAGGCGTTCAAGAGGCAAACTGTAACCACAGGTGTTGAATGATTTAAGATAAGAAGATAGTAATAAATTTGAGAGAATTAATCTGAATGATGGAAATAAAATAAAACTAATGGAGAAAACATCTTGCCAGTGCAGGAGGGAAGATCGGCTCCAGGTGGAAGTTGTGTCGGAAAGGCTGGAGGATGTTGACCTTGAGGCTTCTCACTTCTTCCAAGAGATTGATTCCAACTCTCATGCCGTTCCTCCACAGAATCTTCTGGAAAGAACACCATAAAATTTCAAAAACGTGATGTCAATTAATCTTTCAAGCTGATCAGCAGACAAGGGATAACGCATGAGCAGTTTCACAACTTTACATTTATCTGTACCATAACTTAAATCCAAAATCAACTAAAATATAACATCATGAACAGAAGAATATCACTTTTTTTCTCTCTTGAACTGGACATAAATTGAAAAATACTTCAAATCCAAGCAGAAGCATTGCTATTTTGTAGATAATATAGAAATATCACGGCATCTATTCTTCTTAAAATCATGTTGAATAGAGAAGGAATCCGCAAGCCATGCCTCTTTATTATTGAATTTAAATTTCAAACCTAATGCAACAGGCCCATTCCAGCAAGAGCCTACCCACCAATAAACTTCTAAAGATATTTAACAAAATACTAATTACATAATAAATCTAGACTTAAACGTCATAGAGGTGCATTTGACTTGGACAGCTGGTAACATCTTCTGTGGATTGCATTTCTTGCATCAACAAAGAGTATTAGGTGAAGATTCTCAATTGAGATAGAAAATACAAACTAATATTATATCAAAATCTTTAATATATATTTAGAGAGAGAAAGGCAACCTTTTTCTAGAATTTCGTGAGCCAATTCTGATAACTGATGACTGCATCGATCCATGGAAAGTTCAAACCTGAGACTGTCAAGCTCCCGAAAATACAGATCAATAGCCATCCACCTAGACAAAAGCGAAACATCCTTTGTGACCTGAACAAACCAATGAAATTGTGTGATTTTTTTATAATGTATGCACATTTTTAGCATCAGTATATTAATCCAACAAAGTACTTATCAGCTATATTCATCCTTAAGAGTGCAACACAGGTAATCAAATTAAATGTGAGAAAGATTTAAATAACAACTAATGTATATTACCATGTGTTGAAATACTGTTTACAAGACGTAAAAAATGAGGAACCATGGAGTTTCACCTTTGCCGTCACATTAGGATTTCCATCTCTATCACCTCCCATCCAAGAGCCAAATCTTATTGGTGTACATGTCAGTGGAAGAGGCTTCCCTGTATGCTGAGTGCAGAACGAAAGTTTACAAACAACATAAGCTGATGGAAATGACAGAATCATTAGAAGGAAATGAAGCTAAGGAAAGTATAAAAAACTGAAATCATGCCTCTTACCTGGGACATAGGATGATAAGTAAGAAATTCCAGTAAATGTAAATCCCTACCTTCTTTAAGGAATTACTGACACGGCGTAAATAATGAGGAACAGCTTTCCATAGGGTCTGCTCCACAATGTTCAACCCTGCAGTACAAATTGATTAATATTTTTTATTTTTATGAAGGATGTTTGCAAATGAATGTTGCATGCAAGATTTATACATTGTAAGTTCTATAGACAAAACTCTTACCAGCCCTAGCTTCATCAACTGGTGAAGGCTTATGACGCCTCAGCTCATCCGTCTGCCATATTGAGGTTATCTCTCTCACCTAAATATGGAGATATGTAATTATTTTAATATATCAAATAAATTTTGTTCAAACCACCCCAACCCCTACTGAAACTCATGTAGAAAAGTATTAGGGAAATAAGTTACCAGATCTTCAATCAGTATTTCTCTATCTTCATGACTAAGGTCGGGCCTATCGTTGTAGTCCAATAAATGCTGAAAGAATAGTCAAGCTAACAATCAGAGATATCATGCTACTTGAAACAAGGATTATTAACTGGAACATAGGAAGGTGCAACAATCTTACTGCAATTCGAACATGTTTGTACTGTAATGTTCGACGGTTAATTTGAGTTGGATGTGCAGTAAGAACAATCTCGACTTCCTGAATGGAAAAAAGGGAAAAAAATAAGTTTGACAGGAATATAGAAAACTTAAGTACTTTCAACAATTGCACTAATTAAAAAGATGCAGTTGAAACAAAAGAGCTATAAAATCAATTATCCATAATCTTGATCATGCATTTGACTATTTAAATTGCAAAACAGATCTACAACTTCTAATAACCAGCTAGCTAATCTTCATGTACGATGAGTCATATGTTTTAGTGTTTTTAGTTGCAAATAATTAAATATATTTCCTATCATATAACAACAGCAAGAGACCTGGTTGCAGACGGAGTTGTAAAGCTCCTCCTGAGAGATTCCACCCTGCACCAGCTGGTTGAATACATCGTCACAAGACCTTGACAGATGAGTGACATTGCGCGCCTTCCGAACACTGGAGAAAGAAATGTTTCATAAAATCGTGACACATGTAGTATTCTTGAAGCTCCTCCTTGTTTCTTATCTTACACTAAGAAGTAAAAAACATTCACAAAGTATTACAACATAGTACTATATTCATATCCGAGTATAGTTTTCATGCGAAGGCTCATGCTTGCCATACAACATGGACAAAAGCAGACACTAAAGCAAGACATGCATTGGACTGCACATGACAAATTTCCATTCAAAAGCCGAGGAGACAAAACTATTTCACCTGTGATGAGTTTCAGCGATTCCCATCAAATTAAGATTGTGGCTAATTGCACGAGCAAGTGTTAAGGCTTCTTCTAAAGTCATGTTCAATATCTCTGTCACGAGCTGCTTCTCCAAAAGCTCTGCCGTATCCTCAATGCCAGCCATCCTCATATTACATGCCGACTGTGCACACGAATAAAATCAAGCATCGCTTCAATATCGTAGGCATCACCTTCCGATTGAATACAAAGAAGATGTACGAAGGGAGAATAAAAATTAAGTTCGAAACAGCAACTCGCACCGATGAGGATCTAAGTATGAAACACTAGGATCCACGCTACTCTTTCGGAACCTCATAAAATGATTGCGAAAGTTTGCAATCTACTCTTGAACGCCTTAAAACTAAAAACAAGAAAGAAATTGTGCATGCAAGTCCCTCATCTTCGTTTTAATATTTTGCTCGTTTCTCGGACATTTACCTGTGCAGCCAATCAGCCTCATACAAGCAACGAACTCACTCAGTGCCAGATGACCACACTCATTAAGCAAGTTCTCGAGAAACGAGTCCAAAACAGAAGAAATCAGTAAAATCACATGCGAAATAAATACCTGCGCAAGAACGCGCGTTCTTTCAACCTTCTCCATGAACTCGCTTCCGACTTCCCTCAACAACACATCGTTGAGGAGGTTTCCGAGCAATTTGCAGTCATCATCGAAGCTCTGAAAGGAGATTTCCTCCGCTATATCATCCGTAGTATCCGTCATGCCGCTAAAAAAACCTGAGCGCCTCGACGGTTGAAACAGGTGAAAGGATAGAGAGAGAGAGAGTGAGTGAGTGAGTGAGAGAGAAGAATTGTAGATGATAAGCTGGCGAGAAGAGGGAGTGGGGTCTGGGATTTATAGCATCCGAGCCCAGAGGCGTAGGCTGAGATTACAAGTGTCAACCAAGGCTTGAACAGTCGAGCAAATGTGGCTGTGAAAAGACTGCCAAAACAGTTGCTCGTTTGCCTTCAGCATTATTCCAAATCAGATTCCCTTTCTTTCCTCTTAAGAAACTACTATATTACCCCTTTTCCCTATGTAAACTACTGCAATACCCTCTTTTCTCTATGAAATTACTATATTACCAATTATCTCGTGTGGGTCGTTCTAGACTGCTAGATTTACCTACCATGTTACTCCTTGCCTTTTTAAATTATTTGCTGACATGGCATTTGCTACTGTATAATCAATCAATTATTAATATAGATAAATTAATAAGAAATTGCCCCGATAGACCCACTTAAAACATAAACCATCTCCTTTGTATCTTTATTTTGATTGAATTGTACAATTTAAAATTTCACGTGTCAAATTTCAATTGGATAGTTACATTTGAAATCATGCGATCTTTATGCAATGTTCCAACTAAAGAATTATTATATTCATAGTGTCGATGATTATGGACACTTATTTTTCAAAAAGGGGAGACATTGTGGACACATGGTGTCATTCATATTAGAGAAAATATATACGCGAGTACGAATACGAATTCGAATGTTTTATTTGGGAGAATATTACTAAAAAATTATTTATTTTTCACATTTTCTTAAAATCGAAGAAAAATAGTGGGTTAATTTTGTAGGAGTCCCTTGAGATAGGTGAGAGGGCAAATGCCCATTTGGGGATAAGTTGAGGTAACGTTTTTTTAGAAATTGAAGGACAAATTAAGCTTGATTTGGGCAGATCGTGACAAATAGTTATGAAATACTTATAACATGGTATATTTGAAGGACCCACTTGGATAAGGAGGAATCCTTATCTATCAACTCACCTTGTATTTTAACAGCAATATTTAAAATTATTCATGATAAATGTAATTAAATTTATTTAACTGGCTGTATTATTTAATTGAAATCGATAATTCGATGAAAAAATCAATTTTCTCTCTCCTATAAAAAAACACGTACAAAATAGACAATAGATGGCTTTAGAACATCATCTACAGTCCACATAGCAATTGGGGTTGTTAGTGAGAGTGACGATGAGTTTATTCTCCTTCTTCCTCTTTCCTGTCTATTCCTTCTCTGCCACGTTTTTCCAGTCTGACCTCCATTGTTAGGTACGACTGGTCACCTTCCTCGTCGCCCATTTCTTTCGGCCCCCACAGATCTAGACTTTTTCTGCTCTCAACATGACTTTTAACTCACCCTACTTAACCACTCTCCATCAGAAAGCAACTCTACTTTAAGAACAGCCCCGATCTCTCGTCATTCTGGATCTGAGCCTGTCTTCTTTTGATCTTCTCTTGCTGCCATGAAAGCTCTCATGCCCAAATCTTCCGTCGACTCTTCTTTCTCCTTCTCCAAGCGATATTTCAACTGCAAGAAGAGGGTCGATGACGAAGAGGATGACGATGAGAGGATTCTCACTTGTCAGTTCTCTGACGACGAGAAAGAGGAGGAGATCGGAGTCCGGCGATACTCAGATGAAGTTCAGTCTTTCTCTGCCCTGGGGAAGAAACAGTCGGCTGTTTCGGTTTTGAAACTCCGGTCGGCTCTCACGGTTTTCAGCAAAACCCGGTCATCATCTCACCACTGTAGCCTGGGCCGGCGAGTTATAGTAACCCTTTTCGGA
Organism: Begonia fuchsioides; assembly: GCA_003255005.1. Classification (NCBI taxonomy): domain Eukaryota; kingdom Viridiplantae; phylum Streptophyta; class Magnoliopsida; order Cucurbitales; family Begoniaceae; genus Begonia; species Begonia fuchsioides. Next base: position 674,182 of record QAOC01034157.1, read on the forward strand.
AACCGGAGAGGCCACGTTCATTTCGCTTTTCAGGACGATCAGAAACTGAATCCACCGTTTCTAATCGAGCTTTCCATTCCGACGAGCCTTCTGATCAAGGAAATGGCTTCTGGGCAGGTGAGGATCGCGTTAGAAAGCGAGAGAAAACAAGAGAAGCCAAAAGGAAGAACGGCCACAAAGCTCATCGAAGAGCAACAATGGCGGACTTACTGTAACGGGAAGAAAAGCGGGCTCGCCGTGAAAAGGGAATGTGGGTCCGATGAGTGGAAGGTTCTGAAAGCTGTGGAGCCGATTTCAATGGGCGCAGGAGTGCTGCCATGGCGGAAGGATGATGGAGAAGAAGGGGAAACGATGTTTATGAGAGCCAAGTTCGAGAGAGTTGTGGGGTCTAAAAACTCGGAAGCTTTTTACATGGTGAATCCAGATAAGTGTGGAGGACCAGAGCTTAGCATCTTCTTGCTCAGAGCTTAGTATCTTCACCTTCTTCCATTGGCCTTCGATTTCAGTCTCTTAAAAGTTGTCGCCATCTCTGCAGAAAAATATTGTCCAAGTTTTACTGGTATTTTATGATAGGACAAGAATTTAAATTTTGGAAAATTAAATGCATGAAGCTATGAAGTCTTAGTAAGCTTTTTGAAGTTTTTTGTTATCTAATTATGAATAGTAATATGCTGTTTTGATCTTCTTGAAATTTAATTTATATGCCAAACAATTTATAATTATTAACGTAATTTAAGTATTTATTTAATTATTTTTTAGGATTAAAGTCACCGTTAACCATGAGTTAGCATAAAAAGGTGAAAAATGTCGAGTTTTTTTTTAAATAATTTAAATCTTATCGCAGTTCGATGTAAAGCTGAGTCATCCAGTTTGGTTGTCTCACATAAGGTCGAGTTGTTTGATTGACCATACGTTAGATGTCCGAACTAGACGACTTGACCTTACATCTATAAATAAGGTCATTTTGCTCACATTTTTTCCACAAAGTTCAGCGATGAAAATCTGTCGAAATTTTTAATTTTTTTTTAAAAAAATGCGTTCTAGGTTTCAAAAGCGTATTAGATACGCCGGCAACATCGAGATGATAGAGAAATGTCTCGCGATAGACCATCAGAAGGACCTTTTCGTCCACCAAACACCCGATCTCATGCATGTGTGCTGCCTTTGCCAGTTTCAGCCGAATCGAGAGAGTTTTACTCAGCTACACAAGAGATGTTATTACAATTTAGAGTTTTGGACCAAAGCTCAAATGTGTCAGATTTGGTCGGTTAAAAACTCAACTTATCTCCTTCCCTAATTATCTTCATATTTGCACAATCTGATGAAGATTGAATTTTAAAATCGTTTTCATTATCAGAAGATCTAAGATTTTGTCATAGACACGTCATTGTATGTCGGCACATAACATCCATAGGTTGGTTGTACTCTCAGTCCATATTTACTTCATTCTCTTCTTCTTCGTCGACATTACTCATAGGATGTTGTCACTAGTTGCTTAAACTGCTGGTTATGCTTCAAGATATGAAAATTTGTATTGTATCATAATTTTTCAGCAATTATTGAAAGTACGAGTTTGAGGTAACAAAAATGTCTTATTTATAGTTTTTTTGAAGGTGCAGAACGTCTAATGTAGGATCAAGTCTTCCGGGTCATGCGTCTTATGTGGGGTCAGTATGGCAGTTTGACCCTACATAAGACATTTGATAGGGTTCAAGTTATTTTTTTTCACATATTTTTGTTAAATTAAGGGTTAACAATAACTTTAATCTTATTTTTTACTAGGTATGATATTACTTAATGGTTTCTTCTAATAATCATTTGACATGCAAATAAATTTAAAAAAAAAGAAAATAATATTAAACTTAAATGATTACTAAATTATTCATTACACCCCTTTCTTTCTTAGTTTATTTGTTCAATAACTTACATTTTAGCTATTTTTGGGTTTCATAGTCATAGTCACTTAATCATCAAAACTATAAAAAAGTAATTTAGAAAGAAAAGAAAAAAGCTATCATGCTTAAATCATATGACATAGTTCCCGATAAACAGACAAATAAAACTGTGAATTTCAAAGAAGGCACATTTTAGCTATTTGCCGCTACGGACAGTCACTTAAAAACTAGCTACGGACGGTCACTTAAAAACTAAGTCATCCTCTTGACATTGAAGAGCATATTGCTTGCACGAATGCCAAAACATTTAACTTTTTGAAATTAATCAATTTGTTTTTAATTTTCCTAAGAAAATATCATTAGAATTTACGATGTAATAAGATAATATTTTAAATTTTTTTTATGAATTTTTAACATTTATACAAATTATTCTTAGTTTTTATATTAGTAAAAAAATAGTTAATTAAAAATGCATACATCAAAAAAATTCTAAACATTTGATGATAAATCCTATGATATGCCCTTTGAATTTGAAAAATAATTCAAAAAAAATTATCAATTAAGAGAGAATTAAAAATAAAATATATAAAAGACATAAAAAAATCAAATAGTTTCTTCTATAAACGTATTTTATACACTTATTTTTAATTGACTCTAAGTAGGGGTGAGTACAGGTCGGGCCGGACCGGTTTTATAGTCTATAATACTCGACCCGTGAAACACGGTTTTGATAAAGTTGGACTCGTTAACCATATTTTGCAACCGTAAAACCGTCTAAAATTGAAAATATTTGATCAAACCCAAAATGTTTGATCCCTTTTTGTACAAAATATTTTGCCAACATCATTAGAGTTTATCTTGAAATTTTTAAAAAAAAATTATTATTGCACTGATTTTTAATTAGTTATTTCGTTTTTAACATTTTAAAATTATAATAATTATAATTAATTCATTGTGTACATTTTGGGGGAATGGGTAGAGCTTCTATGGAGTTTTCAAAATATTCTGTCAATTACCTTATGAAACTAATCCACAGGGTTGAAGAACAAATTCTCGTTGACATGCTCTTCACACCTTTCAACTCTCTCTTGCAACCAACTTGGTCTCGTAATGTTCCTTTGTGTTGACTCGTACACTAACGCCGATAAGCCTACGAGTCTTGCCTATAAATACGATCAAGGCGAAGGCAAATATAAGACTCGGGTTTTGTTCGGTGAATTAGTCGAGCATGCGGAGAGAGTGAGGGAATTTGAGCCAACAATGACTTGCCGGCCTCATGGTGCCGGCTCAGTCTTTGTTGGCTCGGATTCGCTCTCTTTCTTTCTCATGCTCGGATAACCTTCTCCTCGGTTGGAAAAATGTGACATCTCTTTCTTTGAACATTCACCGATAAAGGTTACTTTTTTTTCTTTTGATTGTGGGTTTTCTTCTTGGATTTGGCTATTTGTTCTTCCTGCTTGTTGATTCTTTCGTAGAAAAGTTAAAAAACAAGGATAGTTACTCCACCATATTCTCTTAAAACGGAATTATTCTGATCATTTCTGTTCAAGTCGGTGTTAGAGTCGATCGAAATTAAATTGATCGATTTGCGTATTTTTATTAAAAATTAGTAGATCATCTAAACATTCTCATAATTCATATTTTTTGGATTTTGTTTTTAAATCAATTTTTAATTTTAAATAAAAATATTTAAAAAATTAATTCTTATTTTGTTAGAAATTTACTTTTAGTTTGTACATTTTGTGGGATTTTTAGGGTTAGCTTTTTTTAATATCCTAAATATTAAATTTGTAATTTACTAAAAGTAAAGGCAAGAAATAAAAGTTAAATATTGAGGACGAGTAAAACAATAGAACCGAAAATAAACTTAAAATCGAGCTTACAACAAAGCCCAACACTGAACACCGATACTCAAATCCCGAACCAAAAAACCAATATTATACCAAACCGAAAAAACTGAAGTTCTGATCGGTTCGATCTTGGTTTTCTAAATGTAACACCGAACCGACTTCAATCCAACCTCAAATCGCACCAAGCCGAACCGATTGCATCCCTATTAAACATCTGCATTCCCTTTATATTTCATTGCTTTAAAATTTCTCCTTAACAGATCTCTCATATCGTACACTATTATGTTGAATATATCTTGCAAATTATTGCTTGAAACATGATAAATTCCCTTCGTGACATGGGGACGACTATATTCTTCCCCATTTGTCTTCCATTCAATAATATTTTTATGTACATTTGACGTACTCTAGAGTTGAATTTAACTCTTCTCTCCAAAGTCTTCATGCCAACATTGACTTTAATTCTTTTTTTTTTATATCTAGGTAATAAATATTTGGATTTTTCTCAATCTGTTTATGACAAGAGACCAATCAAGTGAAGAGGATGATAACTTTTTCAAACTCTTTGATCACAAAAAAGATGTGAAAATCTCGAATAGAAGCAGATCGAATCAGTTAGGTCGGCGCTGTATTCAAACCCTTAATAATTTTGTGAAAACCCTTAACTTTTTCTTTTCTGATTTGTGCTTAATTGTTGCAGTGGTATGAAATGAAACATGTTAAACATGCTCAAAAGATATTAAATTATTAAAAGTAATTTAATAAAAATTAGATTTGGCTAGGATTAGAAGATAAACCCAAGTGGGGACCTAAACTTTAAACGGAAAATGATATCTAATAAATGAGGTCTCCTCATCCTGAAAAACCCTACTAGGGTTAGTCATTTTCGTTTAAAGTAATTGGCGTGGAATTATTAAACTCATTGATTTTCACAAGTTCTTTTATTAAGTAAAAAACTAAATCGATATTTGCTGTTTTAGTGTGGCGAATAGAGAGCTCTTTTATCTGTTCTTGACATTGTTTGGCAGAAAAGAAAAGAAAAAACAAGAAGAGAAGAAGAACCCTAATATCTTGAATAATTGAACTCAATTATATGACAACAGTGAGAGAACCATTAGCTTTTTTCGACCAGTTTTTGCAGTCTTTTCAAACTCAATGCCGTATCGATTGGTTATCCTAAAAAAAAGCAGGCTGGCTTTTAGTGAATGATTCAAAGTCAGTGATTTGACTTGAAGATCCACAGACAATTTGAACATGCACATTTCAGGAAGATAGAAACCCGCCAGGGAAATGAATCTCAAAGCTCCATTGGATCATCGTATACTTGAAATCAAACGACTGAAAATAATCAAAAAATATATTTACTGTAGAAGAATCACAAAACTTGTGGACGATTTGATTGGCCAGTGTGTTCAGTTCTCTGGAGAAGAATTGACGTAGGAGTTGTGCCTCTTCGACGGGCCTGAAGAAGGAACTCGTCCTTTTGGAAGAACATGAAAAGCTTGCCCTTTATATTGGAACCCTAATTTCTGGTTTGAAACGAAGGGCTTCATGTTCTCTGTCTTTCTCCAAACTTGTTGATCCTCCATTGTCGTCGTCCTAACAGGCCGAGTTGCAGAGCAAAAACCTAAATGAAGAAGAAAGAGGAGAAGAAACGAGAAACTGATCAGGGTTTTGCATGAATCATTCGTGAGATTAGAAGAGGAAGCCATTGGAGAGCTATGGCTATGAAAAGAAAACTTTTGGGAGAATTATTTGGTCAGGAGGAATGGCTTTTATAGCCCAAATTTGTTCAATGAAGATGAAGAACATGTTAGGCAAACAGGGAAAAGGAGGAGAGAGACAGAAGTACACGCTAAGGGCTGTTTGAATATCAAACGTCAACTCTTGAAAAACTATTTATTTATTGTACAAATTTGGGTGCTGGCCGGAATGGGGTTCAATTTCTTGTTGGATCTGCATGTCGTGCTACTTTTCACGATTTGTAAATTAAATATAATAACAAAAAAAGAAATAACATTTTAAAAATTAACATATGAAAATACGAGCTAGCAACCGGCTTCATAAAGTCACCATGTTTTAATCGAGCACTTTAAAATTTGTCGAGTGTTTGAAAAGATTCGAAACCGAGTCAAAATCACATTATAACAACTAATTAAGATTATTAATCAGGTGAAAATATTAAATTAAACGGAAAATACGACATACAATTTGGATTCAAAATGCATAAATCGAAGGAACTAACTTTAAGTTAAGAAAAATAGTTCGAAAATCTAACAAATAATTGATCTTAAATATTAGCATACATAAAACTTACATACCAAATGTCACATTGCACTCCTTACCAAGTCATTATAGCTTATTAGATTAAAATTTATGTGTAGAATCAAGATGATATTATAAGATATTGTTTGAAATTTGACATTTTTCTATATCATATAAAAAATGACATATTTTTCGTGCCAAACTTCACAAGAAAAAGCTAAGCTTCTTCTTTGGGTCCACATTACACAAAATCTTAGCAACTCAATTCCTCCATTGATGGACGCGTGGCTTTTAATACCGGATCTACCAACATGTCTCTTAAATGCTCGATATAAGCTTTAAAAAACTTGCTTCTTTTCTGAAACTCATTGACCCGAAAGTCATAGATTTGACTTTGCCACCAAATTAAAAGCTAAAAAGAAAAAGAAATGTAGTGGAGATTGAATTCAAGGCCTGCAACCTATAAAATGTGGCGTTTCTTTTTGTTCGGAGAACCAGATTGGAATTTTGTTTTTTAAGACAGCTTAGTTCGAGAACCGTCCGATCAAGATTGACAAGTCAGAGAGACAGGATGAGACCGACATTCCGTCTACTTGGACGTTAACGTAAGAAGAATTTGCTGTCCTTTAATCACAGCATCATTTCCTCTCACGGCTATCCATATTTACCCTTTCGGACCAAACTTTGGAATATAATATAAGGATAGGTATTGCATAAGTTTCACAAGTAATTAGTTTTGAATTTCACGGGTCAATATTTGTGGGCAATGCTTGACTAAGTTCATAGATATGTAACATGTGCATATGATGCAAATATAGACTAATTAGGAGTTATAACAATTTTGTCACCTCGATTCATGATATAATAACTATTTGTATTACAATGTTCATCCTGTATATTCGAAAACGAACTTGATCATAAAACTGAATCAGAGCTCACACATTTAGTCCAATTTTAATCAGTTCTATATTCGAATTGGTTTTGGATCTAATGTAGATAATCATTGCACCTTGACCGGACCGTTAAATAATTGCTAATTAAAATTTTTTATTATTAATTAAAGAGTAATTTAAGGGTCTGGTGAGCCAAATTTTTTTATGGTTCTGTCTTAATTTTAAAAAATCGTACCAATTCGAACCACGAATGCCTTTAGATTTCATAGATTAGATTAAACCGTCTTTGCTAATTTTCAAGTTTTAGCTTTAGAATCGACTAGTTTTCCTATCGCTAGTTATGCAATCAAAATAACACTTGAGACTAGGTGTGGTTTAGTTCTTTCCTTCCACATATGGCTTGAGTCCTAACATGATCTAGGGTAGTTAGCTAAAATCATATTAAATTAGTTAATCCAATTAAGTATTTTAACTTGAGATTGTACTAGTATATTATAAATTGTAACGTGGAAATTCATTAGTTTATATTTGAATCGATAGCGAAAAACAATTTATCTACTGAATTATGTTATTACTAAAGCAAATAGCTTAAACTTTGAAAATCATCACCCGACATCTTAAATTATAACAAATACTTTTCATCATATTTTTTTATAAAATTTAAAATTATTTATCAATTTAATGAACACATTTCAATCAATAAATAGTAATAAAAATATTAAAAAATTAAAAATTGAAGCCAATCCTTATTTTTGCAAGGTTAATTAAATTAAATAAAAATATAAATTTATTATTATAACTTATTTTATTTTTTTGTATGTTGTTAAAATCAAGTACATTGATAAATATTTCTTACCAAATTAACGAACATATCCACTATAATTGTGATAAAGTTCAAACAGACAAAATTTTATGTGTTCGTTGGAACTAGCCTTATAATTTTGAAATATATTTATATTTATTGGTATCGTCTATGAGACTTTTCCTTAAACGATATCTAAATAACAAACACTTGCTATATCAAATAACAAAACATCTGATATTAGTGCACTGGATTAGTTTTATCAAATATTAGTCAACAAACAAAGCTTTGTTATTCAATAATTGCTCAAATGTCGACCAATCTTTGACGAAGGAGAGGGTCGTTCGCCTCTTCGTGCTGGCTAGCCCAGATCATGAGCCTAGTTCTTGAGCCATTTTGAGCCTAAACCGAGCTTGTCAAGTGAGCGGAGTGAGCACCGGCTCACTAACTAAGCAAATTGGCGCACATATGACATCTCTAACATAAACTATCGCTCTCTTCAATAAAAAATTTATTGATAAAAAAATAGTTAAAGTAATTTATTTCATAAAAATAAGATCATTATCAGTGCACTTTAATCAATAATTTCCACGGTACATCATTCACGAAACGAACTAAGTAAATAGTAACAAATTTTTAAAGGTAAAATGACAATTGGCACATTGAATTATGAGGGTAGTTGCAACAGATACTTTAAATTTTAAAAATCATCATTAAATATTTTTACTATAATTGTAGCATACACATTCTCATCACGTTTTTTTTTGTTGAAATTAACGATATTCATCGGTTCAATTAATATATTTTGTTAATCAAAAACATTAAAAAAAAATAAAAATATTATAAATTTATAAAAATTCTTATTTTTATGAAATTAAATTAGTTAAAATTAGTAAAAAAATATGATAAAAATGTGTTCGTTATAATTATAATAAAATTCAAAATATTAATTACGTATATGTCTCAACTATTTACCCATTTTTTAAAGATATGCATTAGTAAAAGGATAAATTCTAGTGTTCTTGGACCAATATTTAGGTCAAACCGAGGGACCCGCTGACAGATAGAAAAGAGTAGGAATTGATGAGAGCCCCAACAGAGTCGGATCATAATTTGGCAGCAACTGCAACAGTGGACTCCACATGCACTTATGAACACAACCATTTCATTTACTTCTGTCCCCCAACTTTTGTTCATTTTGCTTTCACCACTTTCTTGTTATCAAGTTATTCGACCAGCCCCGGCCAGACCTTGGATTGGCTTAATGTTTGGGTTGCTCGAGGCCGGCCCTTGGGTAGTCTGAGATCAAGTTATTCGGGTATGGGTGGGAGGTGACTCAGAAGCCAGACCTCGTGCACTAACCTATGGTCTTGACCTCGAGCCTTAAGTTATTCGCATTAGATACATGATGCGATTATAAGTACGATCGGATATGACACACCGGTCTTCTGAATTTCGTGTCTTTACTTTTGAATAAATTATCTTTGAGGTGAGCGAATTGCTAAACAGAAAAGATAACTATGAGGAAAAGCCTTCCATGAAAAACAAATGAGCCAAAAAGTAATTTGTTTAGGAGAATGTCCCAAATTTGATCCAAAAAATTCCATCCACAAGAAACCATCTTTCCACAGATGTGACAAAATGTGTAATAAGTTGGGTATTATTTGCCAATTTTTTGTATTGGCCTGAAAATTTAATTTCAGCCCCACCTTTTCTTATCAAAACCCACTCATCTACTTTTTCAGTCTTCATTTCGTGGCCATCCAAACCAAATATCTGTCGATGAAACTGTGGTTTAAGCTGGACCCACCTTCTAAAATGGATTCATTAAAATAAGCTAATCCTAAAAATCTGACGTTTATTTTTTTTATATTAAAAGACAAAATCTCTCACCTCAAAATCTCACACTCTAGCTTAATAATTTATAAAAAATTAAATCACAGTGATTGAGCGGCCTAGAAATAAAAAGCTTTTAACTGATATTCAATGAGGTACTTCAACATTGAAGGAAATAACTTTCACTCTAGAATAGTGTATATTTTATGACAGTACAGACGTTAAAACTAGGCTCTTGTATTTAATCTATATCATGAGTAAACTAAACTATGCCGCGTGACTCACCTTTATCTTCCTGCGTTGAAGTTTGGCGGATGGAAGATAGACAAAAGTAGCGAAAGGAAGTTTTTCTTTCGTTTTTTACTCAAAACTTAAAGCTCGGTTTCGGATTCTTACGTTTGGTTGTATGCCCTTAGATACTTGACAGACTGCTGGTAAGATTTTGTTTACATTTACTGTTGATTTGTCTCATTCAGTTGTGTTTTTTGGTTTTATCTTTTCATAATCCCGAACAACCTGTATTAACGTCGTGAAATTTCAATCCTTTTGGAGAAAGATTGGCCACTTGTTATTGGTGGTTCATATGGCCTGTAGAAAACAGATTGTCTTAGACTCCTATCTACGACGAACTCAGCTCTTATTGGACATTGCGCCGTGTGAAAGCTTTGTAAACCTGATAACATGGGACGGCTCATCCCTCGAAATGGCTATTGAAATTGAAAGGGACTCGATTTTGTGATTTAAACTCAGTTGGAGTTGGCTTCGGGGCTTTTCAGGTTTCTGCGATGATGTTTTCTATTTTTGTGCTGTTCTTGTGACTGAAGCAGAATTGGGTTGGCTTCTCCTCGACTGATGAGTGTAAAGTTGAGATTTTTATTTCCAAAATTTGTCAATGATAGTGAAAGTAGGTCTATTGGTTGCTGCTTCAGCTGCAGCCTATGCTGTTAAGCAGAGAACCTCCAAGCCCTCTACTGCAAAGAACTTAATCGTCAATCTACCCGGTTCGAATTTCATTTTCTTTGATTTCTTATGACAAAAAAGAAGATATTTGTGAGTTTTAGGAAGAGATTTTGTTTTCTCATAAGCTTGTGTTGTTTTTGTTGAACTCAGAGAATGGTGAAAGCAAAGAGGAGATTACCTTCTCTATTGAAACCTTCAAAGAGAAGGAGGATGTAAGTGAATTTTAAAATTATCTTCACTCTTCTGTTTTATGAAATGATGAAGAGGGAATCTTTTGCTGTTTTTTATTTTTTATTATTTTTTTATATTAGAAGTTGGAAAGAGAGAAGGAAGAAGAAGAACAAGAAGAAGAAGTGAAATTAATCAGCAGCATATTCAACCGAGCCAATAGTCCGCCACCCAACATTGAAGATGAAGATATTTTACCCGAATTTGAAGACCTTCTATCCGGAGAGATTGATTTTCCTTTACCCAACAACGACGAGAAGCCCACGAAAGAAAGGGTATACGAAACCGAGATTTCAATCAATGCGGATGAATTGGAGAGGTTAAGGAAACTAGTGAAGGAATTGGAAGAGAGAGAAGTGAAGCTCGAGGGTGAATTACTCGAGTATTATGGATTGAAGGAGCAAGAATCAGATATTATGGAGTTACAAAGGCAGCTTAAAATCAAGACAGTTGAAATCAATGTGCTAAACGTTACGATGAGCGCGTTGCAGGCCGAGAGGAAGAAGCTTCAAGAAGAAGTTGCCCAGGGAGCTCAAGTGAAAAAGGATCTAGAAGTTGCTAGAAAGAAGATAAAGGAACTTCAAAAGCAGATTCAGCTTGAAGCAAGTCAAACAAAAGGCCAGTTGTTATTACTCAAACAACAAGTTTCTAGTTTGCAGGCAAAAGAGGCTGAGGCTTTTAAGAAAGATGCTGAGCTCGATAGAAAGCTAAAAGCCGTGAAGGATTTAGAAGTCGATGTCGTGGAATTGAAGAGGAAAAACAAGGAACTTCAGCATGAAAAGCGGGAATTGACGTTTAAACTCAATGCTGCTGAATCGAGAATCAAAACTCTCTCCAGTTTGACTGAGGTTAGGTTGCTTATCTGCCTTTACGATTCTTCTCTACAATAGAAACAACAAATCGATTTGGTTTTGTTTAAATGTGAAGTCTATTCACGCGAAAATATTAGCAAGCAGATCAAGTTTTGTGCCGACCAATCTTTCATAGTCGTTACCATTAATCGTTTTTCTATAACTCTATCATTCATTTTTCAGAGCAATAATATTATAGATTGGTTATCCATTAATAAACTTTGTGGGTAGAGACATTTTGGACAATAATACACGTTTCATATATTCCTTTCTAGGGATCTGTTCAGAACTTATATCAATGTGGAGATTGTCAGAGTGTGGTGAACTAAATTTTATTTGATTGCACAGTTGGACATCCGTGTTAAATCTCGTTTAAAGTTTTGCTTATCTAAATAAATGTAAACATGAGCTACAAAACTTGCTGTTGCAGGCAATGATTTTATTTAAATATTTTCTCAGAGTTAATGTTTGGTTTCTAACAATCTTGTTGTGATGGCTGCTGTAGAGTGAAATGGTTGCGAACGTAAGAGAAGAGGTCAACAATTTAAGCCATGTAAATGAGGACCTTTTGAAGCAAGTTGAAGGGCTGCAAATGAACCGGTTTAGTGAAGTTGAAGAGTTAGTATATCTTCGTTGGGTCAATGCCTGCTTAAGGTTCGAGCTCAGAAACTATCAAACACAGCCAGGAAAAGTGTCTGCCCGTGATCTGAATACAAGTATGAGCCCGACATCCCAAGACAGGGCTAAACAGCTAATGTTGGAATATGCAGGCTCGGAACGTGGTCAAGGGGACACTGATCTCGAAAGCAACTTTTCCCAGCCATCCTCTCCCGGGAGCGAAGATTTCGACAATGCTTCTATCGACAGTTCCTTTAGCAGATATAGCAGTGTAAGTAAGAAGCCAAGCTTAATCCAAAAGTTGAAGAGATGGGGCAAGAGCAAAGATGATTCGAGTTTTATGTCTTCCCCATCAAGATCTCTTCCGGGAGGTTCTCCGGGCCGACCAAGCATGAGTGCTAAACCCCGAGGTGTACTAGAGTCGCTCATGCTTAGAAATGCTGGTGACAGTGTAGCAATTACTAGCTTCGGTAAATTCGACGAGGAAATCCCGGATTCACCCGAAACTCCATCTCTTCAAAGTATTAACACCCGAGTTCCTTCTAGTGACAATTTGAATTTAGTGGCTTCTTCCTTCCAGGTGATGTCGAAATCGGTTGAGGGAGTTCTCGATGAGAAATACCCTGCATATAAGGACCGTCATAAGTTGGCACTCAAGAGGGAGAAACAACTAAAGGAAAAGGCTGATAAAGCTAGAGCAGAGAAGTTCGGAGGAGACACTCCGAACATAAATTATAATAACGACCTTAAAAAAAGTGTGAGCGAAAGAGAGAGAGTCCCGGTTTTGCCTACAAGACTTATGCAGATAAAAGAGAAGAACGCTCTTCCTCCCGAATCCGCTAACCAATCTGGTGATGGTAATAAGAATAGTGAGAATCCCACGATGAGCAAAAGGAAATTGGAGGAAATCGAAAAACGACCTCCTCGGACTCCTCGGCCACCTCCTAAAGCATCTGGAGGTGCTCCTCCCGGTTCAACTCCCACTATAATGAATGGGGTACCTCCAGTCCCACCTATGCCACCTCCTCCCCCAGGTGCTCCACCTCTGCCGCCAGTACCTGGTGGACCGCCCCGCCCACCTCCTCCTCCGGGAAGTCTGCTCAAAGGAGGAGCTGGGGGAGATAAAGTTCATCGGGCGCCTGAGCTAGTCGAATTTTACCAGTCGTTGATGAAACGGGAAGCGAAGAAGGACACTACATCTTTGATTTCTTCAGGATCAAATGTTTCTGACGCACGAAGCAATATGATTGGGGAGATTCAAAACAAATCAACATTCCTCTTGGCTGTATGTTGGATTGTCTTTTAGTCTTTGTTTCATGTTTAGATTCTCCGAGTGTTGTTAGTTTAACAAAACACGATTCGTATGGGCTATAATTTCAGGTGAAAGCGGACGTGGAAACTCAAGGAGATTTTGTCATGTCGCTTGCGGATGAAGTTAGAGCTGCTTCTTTCACCAGCATTGATGATCTTGTGGCCTTTGTCAACTGGCTAGATGAGGAGTTATCCTTCTTGGTAAGCAATAGTTTTGTTTTTGGGTTTGAGGGTACTCAAATTTGATCATCAAGCACGATCAACCTTCTAGTAAATTTGACCTTTAATCTCTTGTATCCAGTAATTTTATAAACTTAACGATTCATCTCCTTTTTCTGTTCTTAAGGTCGATGAACGAGCTGTTCTTAAGCATTTCGACTGGCCTGAAGGAAAGGCAGATGCGCTCAGGGAAGCGTCTTTCGAATACCAGGATCTGATGAAATTGGAGAAGCAAGTTACCTCCTTTGTTGATGACCCTAAACTCTCCTGTGAAGCTGCTTTGAAGAAAATGTACTCTTTGCTCGAGAAGTAAGTATTTTTGACGTTGGAGCAGAGCATTCCACTTATACCATAGTCTTCTCTTTAATCTAATCCATCATTATACAACAAATTACTTTTCTACCATTTTATTAAACTAATATCGTACCAATTTTTGCTTTTTGCAGAGTGGAGCAGAGCGTTTATGCGCTTCTACGAACAAGGGATATGGCGATGTCTCGATACAAGGAGTTTGGAATTCCGGTCGACTGGATGTCAGATTCAGGAGTTGTGGGCAAGGTACATTTTACACTAATTTTAGGCAGAAGTTCAATTTTAAACATAAATTCAAGTACAAGAACTCTTTTTAACACTTTTGGTTTTGGCCAATGAAAAAATATCAACTTAAAGGAGTTCTTCCCATCAATTTTAAATCTCTAATTAACTGTAGCTGTAAGCTAGTTTATTTTTACAGCTTTTCCGGGTTACAATAACTTTATAGTATATTCGATCATACTTAATCGGATAAAATGGACTACATTTTTTTATTTTTTCATGGATTTGCTATTACAGATCAAGCTTTCGTCGGTACAATTAGCGAAGAAGTACATGAAACGGGTTGCAGCCGAACTCGACAATATGGACACACCCGAAAAAGAGCCAAATAGAGAGTTTTTGATTTTGCAAGGAGTCCGGTTTGCCTTCCGTGTTCATCAGGTAACTTTTCACAAATTTGGTCAAGTTTACTACCAAAACTCTGGCTTTTTGGAAACCAAAATCATAAAGGGGTCTCTAATTTTATTCCACTGACAACATTTTCTTCAATTCGTTCTCAGTTTGCAGGCGGTTTCGATGCCGAAAGCATGAAGGCATTCGAAGAGCTAAGAAGCCGAGTGGGCTCCCAAACAGCACAGGACAAATGAGCCGGGAATCTGACAGTTTTTTTTTTGTCTCTTCACCAAACTACTTGTATATTGCAATTTTTACTGTCATGTTTGAAAAGGATCAAACTCATGGGTTAATAATATTATATTACCTCATAGTTAGAGTTAGATTATAAAAGTATAGAAAAGGATCAAACTCATTGTTCAAACTGAAGGCTTGACGATCCGAAAACGACAAATTCAATCTGTCTTCTCTTAATTCTGCTCTTTAAACTGTTATCGATCGACTATCTCTACCTTACCGCAAAAAAATTGAAATTCAATCCAAAAGTGAAATGCCATCTTTTAAAGATCTGAATATCTGAAAAATACAGCCTTCAAAAAGATATTTGAATCCAAAATCATAGCCTTTAATAACTATATTGAGTCTAACAATCGAGGCTCGAAATCACATGATTCGATATATCAGATATATTCGCCCTCCCCAATTTATAAAAAATAACTGCCTACAGACTCATACTTCGATAAAGCATCGGCCTAAAATTTGCTTAAATATGATTCGAACTAATTTATTTATTTCTACTCCTACATTGTCTACTATGCATTATAATCAAGAAAGTGTAAATTTCAAGTGACCATATAACTTTTGATGTTGGATTTCCTTAATTATGAACACATTCAGCACAGCATCACAGATTATAACATGTCATGGAACAGCCTGTCATAGGATGTTATTAACGTAAGAGTTTAAATTCTTGTCCGAAAAATTCGATAACGATAAATTTAATTACAAATTTATAATGCATAAATAATTACAAATTATATTACATAAATTTAATTTTTTTTCTGTACTTTTACGAGTGCCTTGGAAGCTTGCTCTACCATTATCTAGAATGGCTGGCACTATGAACATTAGAAATCACCGTCAAAAACAGTGAAAAAAGGAAGACCTACTTTAGATAATGTGCTTCTCAACCCAATCTATTAAGATGCTCCCCCGATCCTAACCCAATCAACCTTTTTCTAAGTGCTTCTTTTACGATAATCACGATCTGAGGTCAACTTTAACACGTGATTTAAATTACTGTGCATTTTATTTATTTTTTTAGTGAGAGAAAGTTCAGTTTAGTTATAATTTCTTTGGTGTCATCCTTATTACCAAAGAAAATTGATTCATAGTTGTCTAAAAAGAATTAGATCCAACGATTTCGTTGCCCAATTCGCTACAGCAAATGAAATTAATTTAAATAATTTAATAAAAATAAACACCAAAACAATATGAGAATTAAACTACCCAGGTGATTCTTAACTACAGTTAATCTCCATTCTAGAGCTAGTTTGTAATTAAACGATCTTAAAAGCCATATAAAATTATGCATTTTTTCTATTATGAGATGATCATATCATGATTGAGAAATTTACAAACTCAAAGCCAGTTTCGATATTCACAAATACGCATAAGCTATTCTGGGGTTTCAAAATTCTTGGTGAATGAAATAATAACATAGAGGAAGAACTTTCTTCGAAGTAATGAGAGCTTCCACTAACCATCATCTTTCTCCTCTCTACGAAATGGAAACCATCAATGGTGCAACGGGTTCGGACCAGTGGGGACACGACGCTTTTCCACACGTGGGTCGATCGCTGTGTTCACCGGCTCCGGCTGCATGGTCGTATCAGCTGAACTTTTCCGCCGGTTTCTCTCTCGCTGGTGAAGTATAAACTTCGAGAAATCCACCTTTCTCTCGAGTTGTTTTTGACTTATTGAACGGCGGAGAGAGTGAGACGAGGTGCCGATGGAGGTTTTCCGGCCGACCACGATCTTCAAGCGGTGAATTTTATGGAAGACAATCAACAAAAGCGAGATCCAAAGAATTGTGTATATTATGGGAGAAATTCTCAAGGCCATTGTGGCCGTACGAGCGTGAGGAGGAGGAGGAGGAGAAGAAGAGAAAAAGAGGAAGCATGGAGTAGTGAAACTAAATCAAAGAAGGGCCAAGAAGATGACTACATAGAATTATTAAAAATAATTATTTTTTATGGTTGAATAAAAATTTCTGCTTGGGTGACATTTGGGTGTGCCTTTTATGCTAGGGTTTCTAGGAGAAATGAAAGGAAAGAAGGTGGAAACTTTGAGCGTTCCTTGCAAAGAAAGGAAGAAGAAAAACTATCATTGGCTCTACTCATGGTCGGTTAAATTTGAACGAGTAATAGATCGCATTCATGATTGTGCTCGAAATGTCTGTTGGTACCACAAATTTCAAAGCAAGTTTAGTCTACTTTAATTTGCATATTTGTACGTGAATGATATCATATGCAATATTTAATTTGCATATTCATAAAGATTCTATAATAATCATATGCAATTGAAGTTTTATTTATAAATTTTCAATAGAAATACTTGATAATGAAAATGTATGCAAGTGTTTTCCTGATATTAATGAAGATTCGTCCTCTAACACCTAGCTCTGGCATTCCATTTTCTTAGGCAATGTATTTTACTCCTTTTTAAAATAGAATACTGAGTCATATACTTGGTTTTGTCACTAGTTTCTCAATTAAGAGATAGTAGTAAAAACCCTAATTAGGGTTTTGACGAACTAATCGATTTTATTTGTTTATCAATAGGAGAAAACCCCAATTTTAACTCTTTTCCAACATGTCTTTAAACGTGAAAAATCGGAAAATTCCTACCAAGTGCAAGTTTTTGACTCGAAATGACTGCTTATTGTGAGAAAACAGAAAGAAAAAACTTTTCGAAGAAGAGAAACCAAGGTAATGTGTTGTTTTCAGGATTTAGATTCTCACTAAATTCAAACGATCCAGTCTTTAATTACAGTCCACACTACAAGAAATCTTCCTGAAACCCCTTTTCAGGAGCCATTAACAGCAATTAGCTGCAATCAAACAACTTTCTTGGGTCATTAAGGCTTCCTTTACTGTCTTTTTAAATTGTTGATGAATTTCCTGGTAACATTCTAATCGGCAGCGAAAAGTATATTATTGTACTATCTGAGCCAAAAACATGCATAGTTGGAGATGGCATTCTATGTGACAATATGTCTTTTAAATGAAATAACGAACCAAAATTGAGTGCGAGCGACCAGCGCACATAGAAGTCATCGTTAAAATTAATTAATTAAATGTAATCAAACATAAAAGTCTATAGTTTTGAATTTTAGTCCGGAGAATAAATTATATTGAAGAGTATTTTATCGTTATTTGAATACACTATTTTCTACTTGTCTTTAACCCACATACCATCTCATCCCATGAGGTCGATAGTTTTGGCTCTCGTATAGGTTTGCAGTTCTGCCTTTTTGATGAAAACTGCGTGAATGTTTCACATTTTCATCGAAAATCAAAAGTTTTGAAATGCATCGCACCTTAAATCATCAAACCAACCATTGCCATATGAATGTTCAAATAAAGAAACCGAGTGCTTAAGGAAGAACATCATGGATGTTTTTTTGCAGAAGAAGACGAAGAGGCAAAATGAAAGATCTTGTAATGTTTGTAATCATGTTTTTATCTTATCATTTTATTGTACACATTCACGTATTAAATATTGACTATAATTAATGTATTATATAAATTATTATTTATTAGATACGTATACTAAAAAATAATGTACTAAGATAACTCTAGAAATTATATAATTTCATCTCATCCTTAACTTTTTCGAATAAATAGTGTTGGTTGAGTGCTTCATCCTTCTGCCACCTGGAAAAAAAAGCAACGGTTACAACAGAAAGAAGGAAGAAAGAAATTAGTTAGAATATTTTTGTAAGTCTTCCGGGTGTGAAGAATCAGAAAGATAATAACTCAACTGAATCAATTACTAATATATATTCAAGGATAGATGAGAAGAATGAAGAGAACAAGAAGGGAGAACACTTATCTGAAGAAATCGCTTGGAGCAGCGGGAGAGCGCCAAGGAGAGTCGCCGAAGATTGCTGCAAAACTGAGAGTTTCTAGGTATTCTTTCTTTACTGATTCTATTCCACAAATCTGGTCTATCGATCTTGATAAAATGATGTACCGTGTAATGGTCCTTCATGTAATGTTATCGATCGTCTTCAGCCGTGGATGTATGGTAGTCTCACCAACTACCTGAACCACGTTAAAATCTTGCCGTCCATTTTCTTTTCTCTTCTGCACATAAAAACGACGTTGTTTTTTCAATTAAAACACAACAAATAGAATAGTAGTAAAAATAAGAGCAAGCCCAAGCAGGTTCGAAAGAGGCCTTCGAACTCCATGACACCCCATCATCACAGGGTGGGCCGAGCTTGTTCATATCGGAAGAACGAACGATCTCATTTAATGATCATAGTTTGACTAAAAGTCTAAAATGATGATTCTAAATCTGATTATCTCTTGCAGATAACGATTAGTGTTTGCTAATTACTTTCTAAATACGAATTAAAATGAAGTAAAAATGAAATCTTGCGAACGATTTGCATTGGATTATTCTGCAGAAACAGAACAAGACTGAGTTAATAAGTGGGTGTGTCTGCACATCTTTTATTTCCAGCTTCCCTCAGGCCCCTGCCTTCACTCTTCAGAAGCATACGACAATGGTGTCCCTTTCCTCTCTCTCCCCATTCTCTCTCTTCTTCTTCTTCTTCTTCTCCCTCGTCTTCTCATCCCATCTCTGCAACACCCAGAACACCAAAGATTACTTGAAGCTTCCATTGCTCCACAAGAGCGCCTTCACATCTGCTTCCCAAGCTCTTCTTTTGGACACCCACCGCCTCTCCGTTCTCTTCTCCGCCCTCCACGGCCGCCAGAGCCTCAAATCCCCCGTCATCTCCGGCGCTTCGACCGGCTCCGGCCAGTACTTCGTCGATCTGAACATCGGGTCTCCGCCGCAGAACCTCCGTCTCGTTGCTGACACCGGAAGTGATCTGGTTTGGGCCAAATGCTCCGCTTGCCGGAACTGCACTCGCCACGCCCCTGGCTCCACATTTCTGGCTCGCCATTCCTCGACATTTCGACCGAACCATTGCTATGACTCGGCGTGCCGGCTCGTAACCCACCCGAAACATGTGATCTGCAACCACACCCACCTCCATAGCCCGTGCCGCTACGAGTATTCCTACGCCGACGGGTCGCTCACGAGCGGCTTTTTCTCAAAAGAAACGACAACCTTAAACACAAGCTCCGGTCGAGAAGTGAAGCTCAAAAACGTTCTGTTCGGCTGTGGATTTCGGATCTCCGGTCCGAGTGTCTCGGGCGCGAGTTTCAATGGCGCTAATGGAGTAATGGGTCTGGGCAGAGGACCCATTTCGTTCTCCTCTCAACTGGGTCGCCGGTTTGGAAACAAATTCTCCTACTGTCTAATGGACTACACCATTTCTCCGCCGCCGACGAGCTACCTCTTAATCGGCGGCGATTTTCACGACGTTGCTCTGAATAAATCATTAATGTATACTTCGTTACAGGTGAACCCTCTCTCCCCTACATTTTACTACGTCAAGATCAAAGCCGTGTTAGTCGACGGCAAGACACTGCGGATAAGCCCCTCCGTTTGGGCAGTCGACGATCTCGGTAACGGCGGCACGGTCCTCGACTCCGGCACCACCTTGACTTTCCTTGCAGAGCCGGCGTACCGTCAGGTTCTAAGGGCGATGAAACGCCGGATCAGGCTCACGATTCAACTCGAGTCGACGCCGGGTTTTGATCTGTGCGTCAACGTCTCCGGCGAGTCCAAGCCCAGGCTTCCTAGGTTGAGCTTTAGACTCTTCGAAGACTCCCTGTTTTCGCCGCCGCCGAGAAACTACTTCATCGAAACGGCGGAGCAAGTTCGGTGCCTGGCGATTCAACCCGTTAACACGGAGAACGGATTTTCTGTGATAGGGAATCTAATGCAACAAGGATTTTTGTTGGAATTCGATAAAGACAGGTCCCGACTCGGATTTTCGCGCCATGGATGCGCTCTTCCGTGACTCGGATTGAGTTTGAACTCAGTTCGTTGTCGATTCTTCTTCTTCTTCTTCCCCAAACAAAAATAAGAATAAATCTGATTGTTTAATGTAAAGATTGATCGTTTTTCGACATTTATGTTTATTTTTAAATATTATTTTGATTGCCCGGTTCTGTCTCACTTTATACAACATCACTTCATCGATTTGCATAATCTCAACAATATTTGAGACATAATTTATCCTAAGTTTTGTCACACTCTTACGTGGGAAAACGGCCCGGTCTAACCAATATCATGAATTCTTTCTTCTAATGACGTCGCTAATTTGCATGGTTTGGAGTTTAAACTTCTACCCTTGAATGTCAAGTTCCCAAACTATTAATTGCTTGAAAAAGTGAAGTTTTGGGGTTCCACATTGTCGAGCCATTCCCTTTTGGTAAAGTGTCACGATCACAACATTTACACGTGACCCAAAAAGTTACCTTTTTCATTATTTTGTCACGTAAAAATACCAAGTTACATTATTCCTTGACACAAGGTGAAGCTCTTCTATGAATTGGCTTCAAACTATCGATTATTTAATCAAAGCTCAACCTTTTTATCAATTGAAAATTTGGATTTTTTCGACAGTAAGTCCTTCCAAATTCTTAATTTTGAAATATTTTTGTTAGTAGAAAACCATGTATTATATTTCGCTCTTCTAAGTTCTAAACAACACGGATCGCCATATCGAAAAACCTAATTTCTTAGTGATCTCTATTGCATGTAAAAAACCGCAAAAAACATGGTCAAAGCCATGTTAAAACCCTAATAATTGCACCTTGACTCGGGTGTCAACTCAGTGGTTTTTTCAAATAGGTAGCCCTTAAATGCCATGTTTTAAAGGGGTGGAAGGGGTTAGGTGAACAGCCTGTTTAAGAAAGCTCAGAAAAATGGGCCAATATAATTTTCCATTTTTTTACCCTTGATAATAAATAAACGGATCATTGTAACCATTTACATGAAATTATAACTGATAATAAGCTTATAAATTATAAGCTTCATTTATAATTAAATGAAAAAGCATGATAATAAAAATGTGCATGACTAGTTCATTGCACAACCAAGGAACGTAGTTTCCGTTGTGTTTAAATATAATACAACGTCGTTTTATTAGAAAAGAAAGAGAGAAAATGGTCAGCTAGATTACGTGGTTCCGATCAGCTAGGTTAGCTGTCCTACGTTCACAGTCGAAAAATCGGGCAATTCACTATTCATTGGACAACACATCGGCTCAAGTTGTTATTGACATTTACTAAGTTTAAATAGGGTTTCAACTTCGATTATCAGAGTTCATAGTGCTTGAATATTCTTCAGCCCTAGATCATTAGTTAGACCCTTTAACTAAATCCCTTCTTTAAAACCTTCATACTTTGAAATGTATTCAGCTTCTGTGATCCAAAGAGCAACTCACATCCCTTCTTCGCTCATTTGATAATTTAAAAGGAGCTCCCAAAGGGATCTTAGCAGATTGAGTGTGTTGACGTATTTGGTAGATAATAAGTTTTTATTATTTTTTATAATGAATTTAATCATCTATATTTTTATTAGAAATACCCAAGACATGCATACAATTGCATCTCATCAAGATTAGTTGATCAATATAAGGATTAGTAGATTTCAAAAGCTTCATATTCTGAAGGGCTTGATATGAGAATTCAACTCGGGCGGCAAAATCGTCCACTATTCGAATCTTATTTGCGCGAGCATTTACTCAGCAATGTCATGTATCTCATGTGGATTGTAAAGTTACTTTCCGAATGGAGCTCTTTAACCCATCATACAATATGTCCCAAACTTGGAAAAAGACTTCGTCGTATGAAACAAACATGTGCATGGTTTGAGAAATACTCCATTGTTGTCACTTCAAACGGTCAAAACCCCGTAATCGTGCATTTTTTAGGGTCTTAATCGTTGGTGACGAGTTTAGTAAAGATAGATCTCTCATCGTCGCAATGGCATTAGGATGAAAATGCAAACAATTTTTGAAACGTCAAAATAAGAGGACATCGAACTAACTTCTTTGTCATTTATATCATATGTTATTTTCAATACTGTCGATAATTTCGAGTTGTCACAGCAGCCAGCCATTATTTCCTGTCAATAACCAAGTGTTGTACTTTTGGAGCAAGCTCCAGTGGGACCTTCTATGGATATAAACAATTGTGCCTTGAGTTTATAGTTTTGGTGATAATAGTGTATTAACTAGCACAAAATCAAATTCTGTGCGAGATTTTGTGTAGATAAGATATTAAGTATGCGCGATCTAACTCAAAAGGTAGACAATGTTACATTTATAGGGTCTTATCTCCTTGTATTTTCGTTATAATATTGTCTATTTGACTCAAATTTTGTACTAATTTATTTTATTTTTCTTAGCAAAAACCATGGTAATATCACAAAAACTAAACTTCGAAACAACAATATATACTCTCTCATAAGATATAGAACTATGAGTCCCTAACTTGCATGATTCGGTCCTTACAATTAACAGAATATTGAGTTTGTCTTTGTCTTCCAGTAATCTGTCGTCAAAGTCAAGGTTTGCTTACTTACAGTTTGGACAAGACTTGATATCATTATCATTAGTAAAATTGACGGTGCTCCAAATATAAAATTATCTAATTTGAACATGAGCACACAAATTTATTTTTGGTTTTTATAAACCAAATCATGATACAGATACTGGAAACAGTAATATTCATCTAATTAAACGATGAAATCACTGATGTGAGATAATTTCTCATAATCAATAAAATATTAGATCATACTTGTATTCACTAGATCGATTCGTGGCATACACCATTTTGAAACTCCATCAATGAAAGACATTGAAAGTGGGAGAAACAAGCCATTCAACTCTCTACTACTAATCTCGAACAGTGGTTGCAAAATCAAAAAAGCTAAACTCCAGACAATTGATGGCAGCTACGTGAAAATGCCTCCAAAACACCAGCCTGTCAATTTTGGTAGCTACCCTCCACTAAAATCTCTCACGTGATCTCTCCCTCTCTCTTTTCCCCTCCCTTCCTGCACTCTTTGTTCTATTCGAGGAGATGGGGCCCTGCCCATATGGGGTTACGAAATGATGGCCTTCATCCATTATCTTCGCTACCTGCAGAATTTTCTTTTACATGATTGGTGTAAGCACTTAGGCATATTCCCATTGTAAGGCATTATTGTTACTGTTGGTGAATGATTAATGTGTCGAAATCTTAATAATAGTTTATCGATGACTCAGTCGGACGTCATTTAGAAAACAAATGTTAATTAATCGAAACAAAAGCGAGAAAACTATGGAATCCAAGTCGTTATTTTGGATGTAGTAGACATGCAGTTCATGATTATGTTTAAGCTTTTGGTGCACAGAAACCGGAAAATAGAATCGAACCATTGGTTACAAAAAATGACTTAAACTCAGTTTAAAATTTGAAAGAACTCTGTCATTCTTTCTAATGCTTCTCAAAATCTGAAAAATTAGCCAAAAACTAATTACTATAGAGAAATGAGTTTTATTTATTTTCCTATCAATAATACAATAACCATCAAAATAATAATAGGCGAAAAGCTCACTGTAGTGTTGAAGCTTTTGCAGGCCCAACGAAAATCAGCTTCACCCACTTGATTACTTGTATTTGAAAAGGTTTGATAAAAAAAAGGTTGAGAAATTTAATCGTTACATTTTTAATTATTGGAATATGAAAATTTAATTTTGTAAGATGCGTCAATCAATAAGATAAACAAGTTAGTTAAAGTCATCAAATGTCGCAGTCTGAGTCAGGGTTCAACTAATACCAGTTTGAGATTTCATAGAGAGAACTTGAGTTGGCTCGAGTAATTTGATGGGTTGGCTAGGCCGACCTCGAGCCAGACCTGAGCCTTGTTTCAAAGAATCTTGCGTTTGTGGTCGACAGTGAATCGAGTTGTAACGCGCTTGAAGTTCAGTGTTTAACATCACGTTCAATGATAATCATGTTTCTTTTTTTATAATATAGTTTTATTTATTAATTACTTAGAAATTAATTTAAGATAGTAAAAATGTGGAGGCCAAAGGAGGTTGATTAATCATTTTCATTCTCTAGTGGGATGTTTTCTTTTTGCTATAAACACTCTACAAGATTGACCTCCACTTTATTAACTTACTTATTATTTTAAAATATATGATGGCGTTCACCCCATCAATGTTGCTATAAACACTCTAATACTGATGTTCACCCCATCAATGTTGCTGTTAGAATGCCACGAACCCCACGATGAATTCATCTTTATTTTTTTTTAATTTATTTTCTAAATATATACTATCGTATTTTCTTTTATCACATAACCACAATATTGTAAGAACAATCTCCTCGATCATTCCACTAATTTTCAAGCTCAAAAGCAATACACGCGTGTGTGTAGTGTGTTTGCACGTGTAATTATTTGCTTTTATGGAGGCTGGGGACCCCTAGAGTCTCCAGGAGTTTGGTCGGAAGGAAAATTGACCTTCCTCGAATCTCTTATAAGGATATGACAATTTTTTTCAAGTAGATTTTTTGGTCGATGATGGGTATAAACTTAGACAATATGTGCAGTTTACATGTTACACATGATATTATTATTTTTCAGTCACTTTTATAAGACCTTGTGACAACCACCCAGCTTTAAATTGTTTTTATAATTATCTTATAATATCTACCCTTAGATTAGTGTTCTTGAGGGTTAATGATAATCATGGACCACATCAACACATAGAGGCAATGTGACCACTAGAATAATCATTTTTGGAAGCTCTCTTAGATCATGTTAGGACAACAGATTTAGCTTAGGATAAGATGATAATGCATGTTGTTTTAAAAAAAAAATAATAATAATAATTTAGTACAGAAAGAAGAGGTTTCTAGCAAGTTCTAAAGCACAGTTATCTGAGATTTCTTTTCAGTATTATATGTTAGTTATTTCACAGAGTTTTTATATTTTAAGGTTAGGAATTTCTACTGTAATGATGTTAGTTTTGAAGTTCCAGATTCGAATTTTCTTATTTTATCTTCATCGTTTTGATATTTGCCAATAATTAGTGTTTTTCTATGTAACTTTATCTGAAATAGCACTCATTTGCCAAGCTTTGTGTTGTCTCTCGGGTTGAAGCTCATTCTCTCTCTCACTCCATCGATTAGTGTAAGATAATATTATAGTTCGTGCAGTGACTGATGTCCAGCATTTTTCTAGCACCTCTTCAGAAATATACTTGTTAATCTCCGTGATTTGTTTTTAAATTTTGATTTAGATGTGCCTTTCTAGGTTATTTATTTCGTAAAAAGAGAGGAGGAAGGAATTTGAAAATGATGAAGATGAAGAAGAAGAAGAATCAAGGTTTCAGTACAAAATAGGTGAACATATTTAAATGTGAGTAATCATACGCAAAAAAAGGCCATTATAGGTTGCTTCTGAACGTGCAATTAGGAACGAGGGACAATGAGTAGCCCCCCATGCACCCACTATAGTTTGCCTGTTGCATGCCAAACGTCATCATTAAGTGAGACTGAGATCATCGCTTAAACCCTACTGCTTTAGGCTTCGGGTTTGCCTTCCAGGTTTTGATTAACTTGAATAACTTGTACTTTAACTGTTCAAAAATTGGGTGATTAAATCAAAATTCTTTCGATTCTCTGCGTGTGTACTCACTCTTCAGATAGGAATTGAGTTTTTATTTTTAGCCAAAAAATTGGATTTCGTGATTGAACACGAAAGTGAAGTAGTTTGATTTTAGGAGCATGAAATCAAAAGGAGACATTTTGTTTTATTTCCAAAACTCATCAATTGATCGTCTGGGTTGGAGCGCTGTCTTGTTTAAGCAATCCGCCTAACTTTAATTTGCGGAGGACAAAATCAATTATTATTGAACTTTATCATGGTACTAGTGCTAGAAGTTATGTGCTCAACAATTAAATATATTGGAATGTGAATAAACTTATATTGATTATTATTGTGTTTGCATATTACATTATGTTTTAGTAAAATTTATAGAAGATTCATCGATTGTTTATGCAAATTTTATATAGATATATATATTTTTATGTATGTAGAGATAAAATATAAAGAGAAATAATCAAACAAGTTGATAACTTATATTTGAATTATGGAATCTTTAAATAATTATAGTTATAAATATATTTTTACCTCATTAAGAACATGTAGTCTTATCATAAAGATAAATATGCTTTTATTTAATCTAATTGTATAAGATTCGAGCCAGATGAAATTATATTTTATTCTACCAATTCTATTAAATATAAGAACAATTTCTTTTATCATAATAATTGTCATAGATATATATGACCGTGGTGTATTTATTAGACTTTTATTTTTATTCTTTAATTATTGAATTTACTTAGTGTAGTTTTACATGCAATACAATGCACAAACCTTGAATTTTTTAAATAAATTAAAATGAATAGTTGTGAATTGTAACATAAATATGGCGAAATTATATATATAAATTTCCTTGTTGGTTAGTTTAAAAAATCAAGTAATTAGCCCACAATTTATAATTACTATGAATAAATTATTCGATTAAAAGTCAATGATAGTTAAAGATAAAGATGTAATATAAGAAGTTATGAGATATTAACCTAACTATATTAAAAACTTAAATAGAGGGCAACACATATGTAGTTATTATATTAGTGGATATTTAATTTATATAAATATAATATATTGTATTTAAGAGTACAGTTCTACATATATACTAAAATTACTTTGAAGTTAGTAATTATATTAATTTAGTTAAAAAAATATTAAGTAATAAAGATTATTAGATCTTAAAATTATAGATCACTTCGTCTCTCCACACCTATCAATGTTCAAATTATAGCAAAAATAAGTAAAGAAGATTAAATAATTAATTATAAATTACTTAGAGGATGTCAATTAAAATTATGATAAATTTTAAAGAGTTGATTGATAATTTTGAAAGCTGGAGATATCTCAAGGCCGACAACCGCTCCCATAATGGTTAAACATGAATCGTTCTCTGTTAACATTGTTTCACGCAGCCAAGTGAGTTGCTTCGAGGATACAAATATGTAGCCATTTTAATCATGAAAAAAAAGACCTAGAGAATGGAGAAAGCATTGGAAATACGCGTAACGATTAAAGATGAGCAGCTCTCTCTCTCTCTCTCTCTCTCTGATGAACGCTTGATAGAGTATTATAGAGATGAAAATAGAACCTTAAGGTAAATACAAAATAGGGTTAATGATTCTTGTTAATGCTTTAGTAAACCATCTGATTATGACTGTGTTATAACTCAGTTCCTGCCGGCTCATAGCTTTTGACTCAATTTAATTACTTTCACTTATTTATTTTTTTAATTTTTCAATTTTGAGAATTTGTTTACCAAAGCCCGAAGAACAATACTTCTTTAGGACCAGCAAGCAACTAATTAGACTGAAAGCTACTCAACAGTTGCATTGTTTAGAAGCTAGTTAGAATGGCGAGCACTGTAATTGAATGACTAATGAATAACCCTAATTTTCAAAAAAAAATTAAATTAACCCTAATTTGAGCTGAAATTCGAATTCGTTTGGGCTGGAAAGTGGTAAGTTAAGCTCAAAGTTGATGAACTTTTTTACGAAAATTAATTAAAAGTGGGAAACCATCAGTATCTATGGATTCAAAGATACAGGTATTTTAATTTTGACTTAAATTTAAATTAGGCTTCACTTCTTTAACTAGGTTTAAACTCCAAAAAAGTAACAAATTAGGAGAAATGACTGATGATCATGCTATTTGAATGTGCCAAATAAGCAAGGCACTATCATTTGTGCATTTCCCGAGATCATTAATGGTTTTAAGAAGCATCTACTTGATTTAATTAAGAAAGCTTGTTCTTCATCCAAGCAAACTCCAATCCTTCATAAACAGCTGGCTCGAGAACTTGGGGTAGAGAGAGAAGTAACAGAACTGAAGAGAACAAATGTATGAAGAGCTTGGGGAAGAGAGAGAGATGGAGAGAGAGAGAGAGAGAAGAGATGGAATGTGTTCCAAGACACAATGATTATATGGCCTTGGGGAAGCAGAAAGGGTGGGATAGAAATAGAGCAATAGCGTATGGAAGAACGTGGGGGCTTGACCGAGGAATTGATGAAGATGAAAAAACAACTCGAAAAGATTAATTTTTTCTTCAACCCAACAAAAATATAAACAGTTTAGCTGCATCCTTTTTTTTATCATCATCGTCCCTCTCATCCTTTTTGGTCTTTGGTCGGTCGACAATCTGTGTTGAGTTCTCTCTCTCCCTCTCTCCCTCTCTATCTCTCCCTCTCTCTCTCTCTCACAGCCATCACAAAGTGTGTTTAATTTGTAAAAGTGGGTGGTATACTTTTTGATTTGTCGTACAAAATAACATAATAAAACATTTCAAGAGATCCCCCCACTCTGAAAGGTACAGAAGGAGGGAGATAAAAGAATGCCGTAAGAAGAAAGGAAAGGAGACTCGCAGGAGGAAGTACTCATCACCCTCTACTTATTTTTAGAGTGGTAGAAGCGAAGCAAACCAAGTGTGCAGAGTAGAAAGCTTAAAAGAGCAAAATAAATTGAATTTAAAATCAAAATTAATAAAGAAATAAATAAGCAAACAAAGCTTTAGTTGAAGCTCCTGACTCCCAAGGATAAAAAGGGTTTTCTATTGTGCTTCGAAAAACCTACCCAACTGAAAGAGATTTTAGAGACAAAAATTGAAACCGTTCATCTTCAACCTGTGTCTTGTGTTCGTTTCTTGTTTTTCTGTCCTCCTTTTCATCTTTAATCCATTGAAGAACTCCAATCCGAGCTTCCCCCATTTCATTTTCTTCTTCGAAAATCCTTGTTTGTTAGAAAACCAATGATTTTTTGATGCATCCAGAGAGAAAACACAGATTCTAATCAAACTTTGCTTGTTCGAACGGTGAAATTTGTTGGGATGAAAGAAGAAGATCGTCCAAATCGTTCAGAACCGGCTCAAACCATGCAAGGGTTTCAAGAACAGTATCTATTTCAACATCATCAGCAGATTCTTCAACATCAAGATCAAGAAACCAGTGATATTTACGGGGAAAGAGGATTGATTTTCCCTGAACTCTCACCACTTTTACAGCCATGGCCGCTGCCTCAAGTTCATCCCTTCAACCCTACCCAGTTAGGTCCGAACCCGGTTCGGGATCTTGACTCATTTCTATCCCCTCCTTCAAACCCTTGTGCCACTTTTTTCAATCGAAGAGCTCCTCTTCAGTTTGCATACGAGGTTCCCTCCTCTGATCACATGAGAATCTTATCAAACTCCCTAGCACAACCGGTTCATCCCGGTTCGCTACCTTTTGGTCTGCAAGCTGAACTAGGGAAGATGACTGCTCAAGAAATAATGGATGCCAAGGTTCTTGCTGCTTCTAAAAGCCATAGTGAAGCTGAGAGAAGAAGACGAGAGAGAATAAACAACCATCTTGCTAAATTGCGCAGCTTACTGCCCAACACCACTAAAGTAAGATTATCGAAATTTCTTCAAGAAAAAAAATTACAAATTTTTTCGTACTGTCTTGAGTACAGCATGCTGTCTCATATTATAATGGTTTTTACATTCTTTTCTTTTAAACCCTTTTTGTTTTGAATTGTGCATAGCTTTTATAACCAAACTTCTCACTGGATTTTCCTAAGATTTGCTGCATTACGGTAGTCTGGTTTATTCTTTCTCAAACTTGTGGGGGGGAAACGAGAAAAGGGAATAAGCGCTAATGTCGCTAGGGTGATGTGATAAAGAGGAACAAACTGTGCAGTCGAAAAGCTTTTCCATGGAAATTTCTTGCCGTAAAATTAGTCAAACTTATGTTCGAGAGAATATAAAGAGGTCAAGGCAGACAAAGCTGTCAGTAAACCCCAATACCCCATATTGCTATTCTCTTCCTAACCCCACCATTACAAACCCGACTTTCATCGTCCGTTTCTCATGAACTGCCTTCCTCCATTTAGTTTCACTGATGTGTTTTTAAAAGGAAGAAGAGAACGATAAGGATCAGGAGAAGTTTTAGTTGTATTTCTATCTTAAGAAAATGGACACCCAAATAGAAATTGCTTCGTGTAGTTCACTGAAAAGAGATGCAGTAAGGTCATTTATAGAGCCAGTCTGAGGATTAATGAAAAGGAAACAAACGTTTGACTATATTGTGTTAGATTTAATGAGAGCTTTATGTTCTTTTTTGTGATAGAACAAAATGTTCGATCTTTATTTGCTTTTTTTTTTTTGTTTTGCAGACAGATAAAGCTTCATTACTAGCAGAAGTAATACAGCACGTCAATGAACTTAAACGGCAGACTTCTGTAATAGCAGAAACAAATCTAGTTCCGACTGAAATGGACGAACTGACAGTCGATGCGTCCGAGGAAGATGGTAAATTCATTATCAAAGCCTCTCTTTGTTGTGAGGATCGCTCTGATCTTTTTCCTGATCTTATAAAAACGTTAAAATCATTGCGTCTAAAAACAATGAAAGCTGAAATTACAACGCTTGGGGGAAGAATGAAGAACGTGTTGTTCGTCACCGGAGAAGAAGATGCAAGCACCGCCGTCGAGCAAACCCAACAGCAATACTGTATAAGTTCGATTCAAGAAGCTCTCAAGCCAGTAATGGAGAAGACAAGCGGAGATCATCATGACTCTTCTTCTGGAACTGTTAAGAGACAAAGAACAAACAATATTAGCATCCTTTAACAACGGTGTAGTTTACTACATGATTCATTAGACAATATTGAGTTTTTCTGTTTTTGTCCCTTAATTTTCGGTATCTTTTTATGGGTGTGGTTTTCTTTGGGCGTGGCTAATGTTTTTCTCTGTACCATCGTTCTGATAAACATATATATATATTTAAAGTCTTGCATCAATGGCGTTTAGAAGAGAGAAAGAGGTAGTTAAGAACTGGGAAATGCAGTGGATCAGAATCTTTTTCGTGGGGAGCAAAGCTTGAAATCAAATCCATAAAGATGGAAACTTGGGGAGTTTGAAAAACTTGATATTTTCTGATCGAATTGAATCAGGTGGGACAGGCACTTGCAGTGATGGATTGAAAATGGGTTTTGTGGTTTTTTTTAGTTAGTTTTCTTACACTTTCTTCTGAGCAAACCTAGTGAACAGGATAGTATATCAGAGACGAGAAATGGTGACGACATGCAGTTTTTTGGTCACGGTTCTTCGTCTCCTCAGAAGACCACCATCGCCATCATCATCTTCATCTCTGATATGTTTTCGTGCTTGTTTTTCACAGTTTTAGGGTTCATATTTGAAGATGAGTTCTATTTTTCAGCAATGGCCAAAAGCAGAAGAAAACCCTAATAAGGAATATCATGTTCAGAGTATGGAGTGTTGTTCAATGTTGGAAAACTTATGTTTGCATTATGTACTTGCTGATATTGCCTGTTAGTTTCTTTGTCTCCCTCACTCTTTACGCCAAAAAGGCAAAATTTCTCGTTCTCAGGATTCTCACACTCCGGCCCGACAATGTGTGAGAGGTTAATCACGGTGACTCAGCGGCCTAAAGATATGAGGCATTAACCTGATGTCCGAAGGAGCTACCCCAACATTAGAGATAACAACTCTCACACTAAGACAGCGCAGACGTCGAACTTAGACTTTTTGTACCAAATTTACCATCTCTGAACCAACTGAACTATGCATGTGCGAGCGTTTCTCGCCTCTCTCTCTCTGGATTGTCGTCGAGTGTTTGAAAACTTCTGTTTGGATAATGTACTTACAGATATCGCCTCTCTCTCTCTTGTCTCTCTCCTTGCAGTGTATTTGATGCTAGAAAACTTGTGTTTAGATAATGTACTTACTGATATTGCATGACAGAATCTCTCTCTCTCTCTCTCTAATCACTCTCGATGCAGTATTATTTGATGCTACAAACCTTGTGTTTAGATAATATATATTGTAAGACAGACCAAAAATTCTAAAAATTCTAAAATTTTGACGATAATTTCTTCTAATATTTTCCTTTTAAGTTGTAATTCCGTTTGAAAAAAAAAACATTCTTAAAAGCATTAATATCATGTGAATTTTTAATAATATACATATTTTTAATAAATAGTATAAATACGTATAAATATTTATTCATTTGACTTTTTTTTTTCAAAAACTAATTTTTTAAATGTTTACCTCAATATTAGAACAGTTCATCCTTAAACTTTTATTAATTTTTGTAGGATGTACATATTTTAATCTTAGTATTGTTTGGATATGTCGTCAGTTATTCTAATAATATATACTTAAAAAAATTAATAAAAATTAAAAATTAATTAAAAAGTTAAAAAAAAACATTTCCACACTGATGTGGCAGGCTAAGGGTGAACTAATCTCACGCGAGAGTGCACTAACATTCGGCCTCCACAAGGAATTGTTTTTATCGCTTTCAAAATTCAGGGTTTTTTAACTTATTTATTGAAAGTTCGGAGTTTTGTAATATTTTACTCTATTTTATTTATATATGATTAATTTTATTGATTGTTTTTTTTATTTTTTTTATAAGAAAACTACGACGGGCTAGCTCCTAAAATATAAATAAAAATACAATGTTATATCTTGTTTGCGCCTGTCTTAATCGTGGCTTTGGATGTCGGTTCTCATCGGAATCTGAAATCACCAGACTTGTGGGGATGAAGTCCGACAGCGTCTACGCTGGCGACTCTGTTTCTTGGGCTGCTGCACTGCCATCCATATTTTAAATGTTAGTCATATAATTAAAAAGTAGTAAATAGAAATGTATCTATATATGGTTCTTTTACCCACTCACATATGCTACCTAATATAATCCTTTGCTTTTATTAAATTAATAATTCACCAACCTTTTTGAAATAACGTGAGAAAGTATTCATAGATCGATGAGGCAGTGTTATTTTTTAGTGTTCACAAACTATAAATCGTGCCTAAATTTCTTATCTAGTTCTGATATATTTTCAATTTGATTCTATTTATATTCAGTTCTGGTTATGGTCATGATACTAACATTTTAGACTACAATAACCTTGATGGGGGCTGGACGTTAGTGCACCTAACATCTAGTTCCTTGCTAAATTTTTTAAAATTATTTTCAAAGTTGAGAATTTTTTAACTTAATTCTTTATTATTAGAACTTGTTAGGGAGGTTTAGATTAACAAGACCTCGTTCTTGGGTGCCATGTAGAACACATGATCTTCGACATGAAGGGATTTTCGTTGTAAAATTTGTAAATATAACACATAAAAGATCTCACCAATTAGCAATGTCATATTTTGAACATTTAAAGTTAACTCATGTGTCACGTGACATATTTCATCTATATCACATTATTATGTCGTAAATCAATGTAGGAGGTGGTAGCGATGACGTGCATAAATCGTCTTCTCTCGTAACATCTTTTGCTTCTTATGTGCCTTGATCGTATTTTCTTATGATTTGAAAGTCTAATTATCTAAAACATATTTATCAGCCTCGTGATCTTAAATATTAAAAATAAAAAATAATTGACCAGGACAAACTCTTCATAGTAACTCTTCTCCTGTAACACTAAACAAAGCTCGCAAGACTAACCTTAACAAGGTCTAGAATTTAGTTTGCATTTGTTAAAACTTAATGTTTGATTTGCTATTTAACATATGATTTTACTAAGTCTATTATTGATAGACTCTCGTGGAGTCAACGTTGAGTCTACCCTAACTGTTTTCCACTTTTCCTTCTTTTTTCCAGGCTGAAACCATTTCTGTATCGAAAATCGGGAACCCGGAAGAACTTATAATCCCGATTTATAATCTACGACTGAGGGGTTTGCTAGGATTTGGTAA
Organism: Begonia fuchsioides; assembly: GCA_003255005.1. Lineage (NCBI taxonomy): Eukaryota > Viridiplantae > Streptophyta > Magnoliopsida > Cucurbitales > Begoniaceae > Begonia > Begonia fuchsioides. The sequence goes on from QAOC01034157.1 coordinate 708,841, forward strand.
ATACACGACCGCCGATGTAGTGTGTTTGAATTTCTAGGGCGGATACGAACGGGGGAAAGAGGGAAAGTTCATGACTTTGAAAGGCTCCGTTTTTTATCGCGTTCCCCTTTAAATCTAATGGCTGGGTATGTATCTATGTCTCTTCAATCTGAACTTTCTGGGTTCGTATATTCTTTTGAACTTTTCTTTGTTTGTGAAGATGGATCTAGTTTCTACTGCTTACTGATTTTTTTTTTTGAGAAAGTATATATCCCTGAGTACTCATTAAATATGAATCGTAAATGTCGGTTTCAAACTTATCAGTTTTTGGATTCTATTTCTTTGTCGAGCGTTCGATCTAAGATTTTTCTGTAAATAGATTTTGCCTTTTGTCTTTGGAAGAACATTTTAGAAACTGTTTCTTGGGGGGTTTTGTGCAGTCGATCTGCCAGTTCTAATGCCTTGTTCTATTAGTTGCTAAATTTATGATTTCAAAATTCATTAGTAGCTTTAGGCCGTTAGTTGAACGAAACGATCGTCTTTTGAAAACTAGAACGTGATTATGTTGGTTTCCTATTAAAGATATGATTAACACTGAATGACTTTGATTTTTCTGCTTCATATTAGTGCATTTCTTTGCAAATTCTTGAGGTCGAAACTAAGATCATCCGTTGTTTACATGGTTTATTTTTGGTTATCATTATGTAGACCATCATGGTTGGTGGACAGCAATAGAATTGCCACGAAAATCAAGAGTGCATCCGGTGCAAATGCTCGAGAAAGAGTTGAATGGAATAGCAACCCTTCTAGAGCTTGTCCAAATTGCCAATATCTAATCGATAACAGTGACGTGTGACTTCTATCTTTCAGTTTAGGCCTTCCAATAATTTTCCATTTCTCCATAGTGTTAGTTTTCTTAGTTATGATCAAAATATCATAAATAACAGTATTTTTTTTAAAAAAAGCATTAGGAAATCAATTAGAAAATAATGCTTGAATACAAATGTTTAACAAGTTATTTCAAGCTTATCAGGGTTTTCTAACCCTTCTAAAACTTGCTCTTTCATTCCATGTTAGCCAGTGTTTTGTCCTGATGTAGTCTCTTGAAAGAAGCTGGAAGTATTTGGTACATGTTGCAGTGTTGCTGGCCGTGATTTCTCTGTTGTCATTTGCAATTAATAAACATTCTAATTAATATAGTTTTTTTATTTGATATACTTACTAGATCATAGAAATTTGGGTAAATTTTGCTTGAACTAGAGTTCAAGCCATTTTCACTGACAAGTTCAAGCAGTTTATATCGTGATTAAACTAATGGTATCAAACTAAAAAGGATTATCTGCTCTGGTCATCTGATTCAACGAGTAGCCAGAGAACTGAACATGTTAGAAACTCCCTAGACTAGTCAAGTACTTTGATCAAGTTATTCTATATAAGTTTAACCAAAATTTAGTTTGATAATTCTAGTAAGTCAATGACCTATTCTATTTGATGGAATAGGTACTAAGATTGGCAGTGTATTTGTTTTCTGTGTTCATGCTCTCGAAATATTGCTGCAAAAGTGACTTGATCTGCAAAAACTATCATTAAACTCAGGATTTTCCAGATTTTTATTTACAAGACCGAAGGGTATCATTTAAAATTGCAGCAACTGCAATATGTAAAAATATTACGTGCTTTCAGGTTGTTCAGGATTGGCCAGGATTACCAAAAGGTGTAAAGTTTGATCCATCTGACCAAGAAATAGTATGGCATTTGCTTGCAAAAGTCGGAACAGAAACTCTGAAGCCTCATCCATTTATCGACGAGTTCATACCCACCGTGAACGAAGATGATGGTATATGCTATACCCATCCACAGAAACTACCAGGTCGGTGAGAAGAAGTTGATTGGTCGATCTTTTTTCTGTAATACAATTTCCTTTTTTCTAAAATAAAAGTGCTTAATTTTTGTGACTTAAATTAAACATTTTTTTCAGGTGTTAAGCAAGATGGAAGTGTGTCCCACTTCTTCCACAGAGCAATCAAGGCATACAACACAGGAACAAGAAAGCGACGCAAGATTAGCAATGATGGTTTTGGCGATGTTCGATGGCACAAAACAGGCCGAACAAAACCAGTTATATTAGATGGGATTCAAAGAGGGTGTAAGAAGATTATGGTTCTCTATATGAGCTGTGTTAAAGGAGGCAGAGCTGAGAAGACGAATTGGGTTATGCATCAATATCATCTTGGAACCGAGGAGGACGAGAAAGATGGAGAATATGTTGTGTCTAAAATATTTTATCAGCAACAGCAAATCAAGCAAGCTGACTTAAACGATCAAGATTTCGCTGAAATGGCCGATCTAATTAGTGCTAAAGTCGCTCCTGTCACACCAAAATCTTCGACTCCGGACCCTCCTTGCATGGAGAGGAGAAATGTTGATTTTGTCCCTGAACAGGAATATGTTGCCACTTGTACAGATGAAATTGCTCTGGTAGAACCTTTTATCGCTTTTAATCTTGACAAGATTCTACCCGGATAGGAAAGATGCAGAATATTTCACTGTGTTTGAGTCAATTTTGTTCGATTTTTTTTTCATTATTAGGCCTAGATATCCTGTTATTTGACTATCAATTTTATATGGTTTTGCAGGTTGAACAAGAAATGGTAGTAAACGATGAAAATCTTGAGAGAGACAACGTTGTTGAGGAAGTGGTCGAAAATGAAGAAGATTGTGCAGTAGAAGAGCCAAAATGGTGGGAGGGTGAGTCACAGATTCTGTTGGACTCCCAACAACTTGTGGAAGGGCTATCTCTCTGCGACGATCTCCTTCAGAGCCAGTCTCCCGAACGGGAGAAGAACGGCGAAGAAAATGGAGGCTCCAAAGAAAAGGTCTATCTTTCTGTTTATGCCCAGTTGGGACCTGAGCATCTCAAGAAAGATCTAGAAGAGTGTCAAAATCTCATTCTTGATCCTGCAAATATAGAGCTTGATACTCCTCCAGATTTTCGTCTAAGCCAGCTTGTGAGTTACTCTTTGCACAAAACAGCAATCTAAACTTTGAGATGCTAATGTTTTTGAATATTGGTGTAGGATTTTGGATCACAGGAAAGTTTCACTGCATGGGGAGGCAAGATGGTTGACTAAAAGTCAAGAATTTCCAAGTCTTCAACATGAATTTTGAGCTGGGTCTGCTTTTGAGGTGAATCTGTGCCATTTTGGGTGAACTTTACTACTGTAATGTTGTAATTTTGAGCGCATCAGTCGTTATAACTCGAACGATTGCAGGTTCGTCCGAAATTATCTGTAAAAGCTTCAACTGTATGTTCTATTGATTGCTAGACTTTGAAGTATGGCGTTCTATTGAAGCATTGTTTGCAGTGAAAATTGTAGCTTATGATAGATAAAAGTCCGCCTATTACATGCATAGTTTATAGAGTTAGGGCGTTACAGGTAATGGACTCTTGGATTCTATCTCTATGCTCCAAATCTCTTTCCCTGGAAACTCTTTCGTTAAATGTTCAGTATAAATATGATGTCTGAGTTCTTGATCCTTAATTATGTGACAAAACGCATGTGATTTTGCTCGATGGTTGCTATTCTGGATCAGTGATCATCTTTTGATAAGATTTGGTTGGAGAAAAAACAATTGGAGTTGGCACTGTTGAACATAGGATTGAGAAATCTTGTCAAGGAAGATCAATCATGGAAACCAGACTGTTTGAAGTAGTAGCAGAGATTTTATATCTGCTTTGTCTTGCAACTGTCAAAAACATGAGCTGGCTTTGAGAATGGCTCGAGAAGACAGCGCTAACGCCCATATGTTTGATAAAATACTTACTTTTTAATTCGAATTCTCATTAAAGTTGTGATAATTCGACAAAAGAAAGGTGAATTATGAACTAGAATGGGATTAAGAGTTTATCAGAGAATATAATGACGAGAGAGAGCAAGGGAGCATGATGAGGAGGAAAGAGGAGAGAGATAGAGTCTCTCTTTAAATCTCTTCGAAGATAATAGAGTTGGTAATAAATATCAAGGTTCAAAGTCTGACAGTCGTAGTGTAGGAGTTATTTTTTCTAATATGTGGTAGCTCCTTGTGAACGTAGGCAAAAAGCTTCTCATCGCTAACTTATTGAGTCATCGTGACTTACTCTTTCACAAATTGTCGGGCTAGAGTGTGAGAACCCCGAAGATGAGAGATTTATACTGTGAAAGTTGTTACTTCTAATGACAAGTAACTCATTGTGGACGTAGACAAAAAATCTCTTATCTTTAACTTATTTAATCATCATGATTTATCCCTCTATAAAATTTTAAGTGTGTGGTGGGTCTAGGAGATTAAGGATTTCTATTTTGGGTAATAATGGGAAGAGGAGAGAGATAGGTTGTGGGGTTAAAGATGAGTAGATGCACGTGGACAAGATAAGGCTATACTGTTTGACCAACCAACCACTGTCGGCTTCCTTTGCCGCCACTGACTTTCTGTGAAGGAGAAAGCAGAAGCGCCCAGAGAGAGAGAGAGAGAGAGAGAGAAGCCGGCCCATCGGCGCCGGAAAGTGAGCGAATGAATGATTATTCCGACGGGCACAAATATCGTTTGACAGTTCTTTTCAGGCTCCCACTCCACGAATAAAACCTGTCATTAATTTATATTTCAAGTTTTGCTTCGTTCTCTTCGAGGAGTTGGGGAGGCCTAGCAGTCTGATATTAAATAAAATAAACGTGGATAATTCGTTCAAACCAGTTCTTTCCAGTTGGATTATGTATGATCTGAATCTGGGTAAAAAGGTCGAGTTTCAAGGTGAGTATGAAATTTGACGAACTCCCCTTGGCTAAAATTTACAAGTACAGACGCCAAAGAGAGAATCTTTGACACAGCTCAGTGTTGAAAATAGCAGAAAACTTCAAATTTTCGCGTCGATTTTCGAGAACAAGGAAGAATCAGATCAAGAAAAAGTAGAAAAGAAGGTGAAAGTGCTAGAAATTCTTAGAAAAAATGGTTAAAATTTTGAATGTACATCTTAGGTATCAAACAAGCAAATCAGCCGCAGATATTTACACTCGAGAGAATCAACAATCCTACAAAATCTAATCCAGGATCTAGGCTCAATCATGCCAGCAAAGGAGCATAACCACGCATCTCCTGATGATGTAGAGCTTAACTCTTTGTTCTCTCAACACTCCCCCGAGCCTTCTGGTAGGCGAGAGCCTCTTCTTCGAGCTACCTCCAATGGCTGCGCTGCCCATCTTCATTTTCATCCTCGGAGTTGAGTTGGGAGAAATTGGTTTTTCGAATTGAAGGCTGTTCTGATGAGAGACTGGCTTGTGGAGGAGAGACTGGGAGAAGGGTTTTTTTATAGAGAAAATTGAGGAACAGAGATGGGTTAGATAGGTCTAGGAAAGAGGCAGCGATGGGGTATGAGAGAGCGTGCACTGTCTCCCTGTTCCACCAGACAAACCCTAATATCTGGACCCCACGCTTCACATTTGAGCATCCATGGCCACCACATCCTCTCTCTCTCCCTCCCTCCCTCCCTCCCTCCCTCCCCAGCTTTCATCTACTAAGTTTACTTTCTCTCTCTGGCTATTGCTCTAATCTGAACATCTGATATTTATTTGGTCCCTCTCTCTCCCTCATGTCGTGTCTCAAGATGGTCTTCTTGTTCTCTCTCTCTCTCTCTCTCTCTCTCTCTCTCTCTTCCTTCGAGTCTCTTATCTCATCTGGTCAAGATCTCTCTCCAACTGCTATTCTAAGCTGATCTCTCTCTCATTGTCGCGTGGGATCTTCTCTCTCTTACTTCAGATGGTCATATTCCTTGTCCAAATATTAATGGATCTATCTTCATATCTGTATTCATCTCCTATGCTAGTTTCAACATGAATAATAGAACTTAGTAACCGATTATAATTAACAGAAATCTTTAAATGTTAGCTTATTTGTAAATAATATATAATTATAAAATATGTATTCAACGTGCCTTCACTGTGTCTCTTTTACTCTCCAAACTGTACATGAGCAGCTTCTTCAGCTTGTACATGATGAGATGATCATTTTCTTGACGACCCAGAAAAAAAAGTGCAGAAAAGAGAACCATTATTTATTTCCAAGACTGTTTAATTCTTTTAATCTGTTCTTATTTAACAAAAAATGTTGGATAAACCTACATTTTGCTATAAAACAAGACATTTGAATCCTACGTAACAATCCACCTTAACAGCACTAAAAAAATGTCAACTTCTCAGACTGAATTTGCACGATATTATAATAAGTCTGTTCATTCTGTAATAGCACTACCAAAAGTGATTAGATAGTGGAGAAATATGAATGTTCTTACGCATGCAAGAATTGTTTCATCATCATTCATAATATATGGATGAACTAGTGCTCAACAGTTTGAAAAAAGGAAATGTTTCAAGATCATTTGATGAAATCTATGATGTCGATTAAACTTTCATTACAATGTTGTCTTTTTTAGGGCAGAGTATGCACAGATTTCTTATTGAGTATATAACAAAAAACATGCTATATTAGGTAGAGAATAGATCTTTTTATATATAACACAAATTTATACTTTCAAGCGATAGGAGTTGTTCACTCTCACTGCTGTAGATTAGGTTGTCACGGTGAATAAAATATTTGATTGTTTATGCCTTCACATCTAGGGTTTCACAAAATTCGTGATAACTAACAAGTTTGGTTGAATGTAAGAGAGTTGTAGAGCTCTGATCTCATCACATTATATCGTTCGCTTTGTACCAAAACTCGAATGATTTTATTCTTAGGACATGTCAAAATGCATTATGTTGGTTAGAGTCAAAGATTTGGATCATCTCTAATCTCCACTTTTGGCCTTGTGGGTTGTTAGAGGAATTGTCCTTGGATGACGAGTACGAGTTCTCAATTTGTATTTCGTACCTAATAATACAATTTGTCTCCTTCATGCCGAGGGCTATAAGATCGCTCTTGAATTTTATTGGTAAACTTATACCAATAACACCTAGCTTTGTTGGATTTAATTATTTCAGTGACTCAAAACCCTAGTGCCAAATTATGGATGAGATTAGAGCAACATAATGTTATTGATCAGTTAATTATTAAAGATTAGTAACTTTAACCCACTTGCTTCATCTCGTGCTCCACCCATGGCTAAAATAGTCAATCTTAAAGCTGTCAAATAATCCCTATTATATTGTGAAGGTTGATCTTAACGTTTCGCAGTGCCATAGAGTACTGTACAATGAAGTCAGAGTTGCACGTGAGAGTCTCGTGGTTTAGAATGCCATTGTCTGTGACAGGCTCCGCCATTATCTTCTTCTTCAAGCGCTCAATGGCTAAAATGAAAGCTTTTAAATATAATTTATTTATTATTTTCTATGATTTTATAGATTATTATAACTGAGATGTCACAGTTGTCGTCCTTTTTGTCTCCTTGGTTTTCGACAGGGTTTGAATGGTCTCGTTGGGTTGTGCTGAGACGCCAGAGAACATGTCTTTTTTTATTTTTGTTCCTTTCTCACCTCTCTAGACAAACTAAAAGATGTGGTTTAGGTGTATTTAAGATTACAATAATTATCGTTTTTTTAAACAAAAATAGTCTTTGGATTTGTTGGGCTGTTAGAAAAACTGTTCTTACTGTGGTAAGATTTGTCAAGTTTCTGGCCTTTTTACTGTGGTAATAAAAACTGCGAATGAGAATGGAATCTCTCTCCTCTTCGCTTCTCACTTGTGTCAATGCCTATTATGAGGTGATTATTTTGAGAGAGGAAAGTAAAGCCTATTATGAGATTTTGAAGAGAAAAATTACCTCTTCACCCAACACGCCCTCGATGGGCTGGCGTGGACTTGTTAAGGCCTAACTTAGTAAGTTATATTATTGATATGATTCAAATTTTTATTTTCCTCTATAAATTTATGTAAATTTTTTAAAATTCATAGGAGTCTTTCTCAGCTGTTGAGACACCGACAAACTGCAACGACGATAGTCGTGAAGGATCACGACAATGCACGACGAGCAACAAATCATGACGAGATATGACGTTATTGTAGCGATTCGAGTCTGACTCGAGCTCGTAATACTGCCTAGCGATAACTGGTCAGAGATATAGTTCCTAATGATAAAAAAGAACCAAATTCCAAAATAAGATGGAAAGAAACAGTAATAGAATTTTAGAGACAGAAACTAAATCGATGCATGTCGTTTTCCGTCTTGGAAATGAACCCATTTTTTATCGAGTATTTAGATTGTTTTAGTTTTATGTTAAATTTGGAGTTTTGATTAAATTTAGTTTTTTAAAATAACAAAAATAATCTGGTGGCGGAAGACTGGTGTCCTTGAGAACATGAACAGAGGTGAATTGTCTAAAAACAAAATCACATGTTTGGAATATGGTGATAAGATTGACTTCGTGCCCAACTTGGAATGTGATCATATCTCGCAACTTCAGGCACGAACGCATGCAGCGCCAGCGCAGGAGTGGGCCCTCGGTGGCTGTCAAAAGCCAGCGCTTGGCTCGTCTTCTCCTTTTTATTCGACCCTTCTCCTCCATATTCTCAATTCCCATACCAAATTTTACATTCTGTGTCAAATAAATACAATCCGAGGTTGTCTTCTTGTTGTGTAAATTTTTATACAGAAAAAAGATCCAATTTTTGTGGCTTGAAATTAGAAAGCTTAGAATGGGAACATACGTATAAACATCGATCTTCGATGATGATGGTCTTTGATCTTATCTATCTCTGGAGAGAGAGAGAGAGAGATCCGGTGTTTACAGCTGACATTTTCGCAGAGAGACCGGACGGAAGGAGGATCACACCCTGGAATATTCAACGCGTCGATAGCTTCTTCTAAACGACTAAAAACAAATTTTCCAAAAATAAATAAAACAAAGAGAGAGAAACTAGAGAGAGAGATCCTGGTTTCTATATATAATCTTCCACTCCTATCTACGATTCTGGTACGCGACGCCTCGACTTTGGTTTGGGGTTTTTTTAGCCCAGTCTTTTTATGGATTTAATCTTCTTCTCGTACCTGTTTTCCTGAGTTTCGATGGATTCCAAGTTTTCTTGCAAAGAATTTTAATTTCCGACCTTCGGCTTATCTGTCTGTTTGTTTATCTAACAAGTATGGTGGGTGTGTTTTGTTTTTGTTGAGCGTTTCTTCGTTTGTCTGGTTTTGTGCGGTTTTGTTCTACTTTGGATTCCGAGTTTATTCCTTTATATGATCTTGCTTAGATCTCTTATTCGCCATTGACGAACCAGTCCATCCTTCGTATTCTTCGGATCTTTCTCGGACAAACCGCCTTTGATTCCGATTTTGGCCTTTCTGTTTCTTATAAATCTTTGAGATTCGATCTCGAGAGAGGTGAATTATTTTCTGAGGATGAATTATTCGGAAAAAATGCAAGAAATGGCTATGGAGATGGATTTCAGAAAGTATGTCGAGGCGTTAAAGGAAGAACGCCGTAAAATTACTGTTTTCCAGCGCGAGCTGCCTCTATGTTTAGAGCTAATCACTCAAGGTTTGAACTGATTTTTCTTTTTCACCATGATTTTTTTTAGGTTTATCTCATATTGGGTATCTTTGTTTTTTAGCGATCGAGTCTTGGACGCAGCAGTTGTCGGGGACGACGACGGAGTGTTTTAATGGAGTACAGTCTGATTCCTCCGACCAAACTTCCGGCGAGTGTCCGGTGCTGGAGGAATTTATGCCGGTCAAAAGAGTTTTATCTTCCGATTCTATGGATGAAGAGAGAGAATCTTTTGATATGAGAAAGAAGGAAGTGGGTCAATCGGATTGGCTTAAATCTGCTCAGCTATGGAATCCAGATCCTGACGTTAAAAACTCGCCGAAGACGACGGTGGTTGTGGTGGCGAAGAAAAACGGCGGAGCTTTCCAGCCGTTCCACAGAGATAAAACCACCGTCGAAAATGGGCCGCCGGCGACTGTGATTTGTAAGGGGGAAAAAGCTTCCCAGAGCAGCTCGAGACGAGAAGAAAAAGAGGAACATAGTAAAAGAAAGCTCCGGCGGAGCTGGTCGCCGGAGTTGCACCGCCGGTTCTTGAATGCCCTTCAACAGCTCGGCGGTTCACATGGTACATTAAATGATTATTTTCTCGAAATTTCGCCATTATCGTATGAAATTCGAACTTCTTATCAACTTTATTTTTCGAATGAATTCCAGTGGCGACCCCAAAGCAAATTAGGGAGCTAATGAAAGTCGACGATCTGACCAACGATGAAGTCAAAAGCCATTTACAGGTTTCGATCATATCTTCACATTTTTCCTATTTTTTTGTTCTGCAAATGGTTCCGGCTAAATCTGTCCCGTTTGAATCAGAAATATCGTTTGCACGCTACAAGGTCAAGTCCAAGGCACAACAATGGCGTCAAACAGTCACCGCAATATGTGTTGGTGGGTGGAATTTGGGTGCCACCGTCGGAGTACGCAGTGGCGCCGGCGACAACCCGGCAACGAATTCTACGTAGTTCCAACGACAGTTTCCCCAGATGGCCCAATTGTCCGCCGTTAAAAGGCCAGAACCAAAGCGATCGGTTCAGTCCAGAGTTGTAGTCAGCCACGGCGGAGATGACGGTGCAGATGGCGGTCCTCATTCTTATTCCCCGGCGACGTCGTCTTCCACTCACACCTCCACAGCTTCCCCTGAACTTTGAGCAACGATGACATCACAGAATCTCCATTTTCAAACTGTTTTGTTTGATCTGTCTTTTTGCAGAACAATTTTGAATCGAGTGTTACCCTTTGATCGGATAAGAAACCAGGAGGATCATTAAATTTATTTTATCGTCCTAGGTTGGGTTAATCATACTCAAACTTGGATTATTATTTCATTTTTATTTAAAGAAAAAAAATAAGTCATAAAAACATATGATTCTTAACCTTATATTATAATTAAATAATATAATTATGCTAATATTCTTAGATTACAGAATCTTAACCTTATATTATAATTATGCTACCATTAAACGAGCTTACATCGACAATCAATCGTGACACTAATTAATCAAAGTTATTCGATGTTATAAGATAATTTAAAGAATTATCTGCTAGAATATTCTCTACTGTTATTTAGTATTTATGGCCTAGGTTAAGGGGAGCTACAGAATATTCTAGCTTCCAAGGACCTTGCCCTTGCTCGACTCCATAATCTATATGCTCTAGTTAGTGGCAACTTATCTTTGATATTATCATCTTCGAATGCATTAATAAAACATTAGTCTTAATTATTTACTTAATGTCATGACATAATTATGAAAATAGCTAGGTTTTATCAGCTGTAATGCATCGACTTTGTTTGATCATATAATGCCGGTGTGGGTCATTTAGAAAATTTCTTTAGTTACGTGATTTGTATTGAAATCTTCGATCGAGGATTCGAGCATCGAGGAAATTGTGGTAAAAAAATATTATTTTTTATTTTATTGACAGGTCTCTTTCAGACACATTGAATTCTATAGATGACAACATTGTTTAATATGATAGACTTTATCAAATTTTAATTTCTTTGTCATTATTAGTTGACAAAATTTGTTTGAGATTTGAGTTAAGCTAATTAGGATTATGGTTTTGAATTAAAATAATACCATATTGATCAAAACAAAAAGGGATAAAGATTCTTGAAAATGTACATGAAATAGGGGTGTTTTTTTGGGGGACATATGGCTCCTCAGTTCATCAAAGGCCAAATGGGTATACTATATTATATATTCGAAGATAGCTCAAATGCACGTTATTATCGATATAATATGATTCTTATATACCGTAAATATGCCATAATGGGTACATTTGGAATATTCGTCCAACCTAACTTAATTTTGATACCAATCTCAATATGTAGACATAAAGGAGTTATTTTATTGAAATATTATTTTGCAAGTAATTAAAGTTGTGCAGTGTGACATGATAATTTTGGTCATTTATGAGCGTAATCATGTTTCAATATACTTTTGTCGTTGTTTTGAACTCATTGTTGTCGCTCGTTAGACATTACTAACGAGTCCATAGAGTAAACTAGCTGCACCATAATTAAGATCTAACTCAACCCATATGACCTGATGTTAGTGTATACTTATTTACATGTCATAATATTCATGTGTCAATTAGTTTTATGAAATGATTAATGAGTAATTTAAACATAGACATGTGTGATAACTCGTGAATTATTGTGGAAAAGACATCATTGAGGTCATTTAAGAACAGGTCGACAAATTCACGCGTTCATTGTGAAAGCGAAATTCAAAAAAAGCTAGTGTCACAACTAAGAGTGCGTAAAAATGCATCGACGTGCAGAACCAATCAACTTGAATCGGTCCGATCTTTTTTTAATCGATTGCGAGCTTGTTTTTACATTAAAAAGCCAATGTCCAACTTTTGGTTTTTATGAGAACTTCATAACCGAACCAATAACCTGATTACTACATAAAAAATAAGATGAATAGTTTAAATTATGAGAATTGTTACAACAGACATATTATATTTTAATAATATCGATGAATATCTTAAACTTTAACTTAATTGCAAAATATATTTTTTTGTTAATTTTAATGACATTAGTCCATTCAGTTAACACATTTTATTAATAAATAATAATTAAAATATTGAAAAAAATATAAATTTATAAAAAATCTTATTTTTATTTGATTGAATGAATTAAATAAAAATATAAATTTATTACTACATCTTTTATTTTTAAAAAAATATTAAAATTAATCATATTGATGAAAATAGCCAAAGACATCTTAAATTAGAAAAATAAAACAGATATAATGACAAAGTTTTTGCATTTAAAATAAAGTTTAAAATTTTCATTGATGATTTAAAAAAAAAAAAAGA